>JABYPW010000780.1:0-20846 GCA_016880775.1 Phymatotrichopsis omnivora
TTTTTTTCTTAATTTACGTGTTCCGGAAATGAGAGATTGAGTGGTAGCGTGTGCATTGACGCATGTTGAAGATTAGTACTATTTCAAATGATAGTTTATCTCTTTTGAACGTGATGAAAAGCAGTCAGTTCACGGCCGCAGCGTGATGCGTTATGATCCTTACACACGTTTATGAGTTCAACAACATCTTGCAAAGGAAACCCTGCAAAACAAGTCGAAGTAATTGTGAAGGGGATGCCGCCACGGTACTGGGTTACATGTAAAACGAGAAGTTGGAGTGGGTTAGGTATGTGTGACACCGCGGTGTTTTTAAACCCATTCACTGTAGCCAGTCTTTTGGCTTTGGCAAATCTGATAAAGGAAATGCAAATACTAGGAATCGCAGAGCAAACAACACTCCGATCATCATCTGAAACGCTACAGCTAAATGCAAGTGGAGAGTGTATGGTTGAAGAGCATTCGCCGTTCTTTGGGCTGCTCAAGGAGAAAGAGAGCGATGGTGAGGATCTGCACCCGCAGCCCATAAAGAACGAGGCCGGTGACCGGTGACGGAGGGAAACAGACCGCGGGGGAAGAAGCCAATGATGAAAGGAAGAAGCCCACGGCGGAAGTAGCCGATAACGAATGGAAACTGGAGATAGCGAATAAACCTGCGATTAGGAAGGACGAGAAGGGGAAAAAGAAAACGAAGTCTGCCAAGGCTTCGACAGGTTCTGGGTAAGTAAAGGATACTGCGTTTTCTGAGGAACCTGATCAGCGTGAAAATCTTATGAAGAACACAGGCAACATTGAAAGTTCACAATCCCACTGTGTTGTGGTCCATCTTTAAAGGCACTTGGGCAGTTTTATAAGTGCCGCTGGCGGAACCATGGCTATCGTTATGGCTATTACCGTTGGTGATCACGCAACTTTTCTTCGATTGCACTTTACGTTAGTGCAAGTGATACCAGCTGGTAAAGTGTCTTTGCACATGGCATGGTGCTTTCTGTTGTTTAGATATTGTTTAAAAGTTGCTGATAGATGGGGTGAGTGATGATTTTCATCGATGTAATTGCCGATGTTACTTCTACTCCACTCTTTATGCAATTCCTCCGTTCTTGCGTACAAGAAAACCATCTAGCAAATCCTATACCTTGACCTTCCATGAAAGCTCACAGCTGTTTTTGTTGTTCTCGTGTTTTCCTGTCGTAATGCGATTGGAATCCACGCTTGTGCTCTCTATGGACTAAGAAAATAAGGAATGTAAAGGGAAAAATCCTTTTTTTTTTTCTTTCTTCTAAACCCTTTTGATATACCTAAAAAAAAAATCCCTTTAAAATACGGTAAAAATAGATTGCAACTGACGGCGGCAGCAAGCTTTTGAGCTTCGCGCCGCCCTCCAGAGACCTTCTGGAGCCTCTCGTCTGTTATATCCCTGAATCGCCTAGAATTAGAGAGTCGAAGAGTGGTGCAAAGTCAAAATAAAAGAGAGGAATAAATAAATAAATAAATAAATATATAAATATGAAAATAGAAGAAGAGAGGAGTGTAGAGGCAAATAATAAGATGAAGTATGATTTTCAGATATTCGCTAGTGGTTATTTTTGTCGTTGCAAAGTTCATCCAAGCGACCGCACTGATATTCAGCATCACATGTAAATGTGAATTCTTAGTGTGACTCCGTTTTATTTTCTTAGGGCTGATTGCCCTTGGTATTCGGCACAAACTGCCGTTTAAACAAGAAGTAAGCGAAGTATATAGGATTAACTGGTGTGGAAAAATGGCGATTATATATTACATACCTACCAATAACTCCTGTACTTATTCGTATACGGATTTTATATCTTTTAGCAATTGTAATTCGTATTTCTCTTATAACCATGGGTGGTATACACAAAGAATTTCGAATACATTGGGATGCAGATGTGTATCCGCAAACATGTTACTGTGACATATATGGCGAAGTTCCACACCTAGTCAATTCACGCCAGAGCAGGCATCAACACCTTAAAGAAATTAAAACCCTCAAAACAATCAAAAAACACCTTCAACCTGAATAAAACTTGAAAGTTCTCCTCCATTAATTGACTTGCCGCTTTCGACATGATTTTGGTATTTTGTGACCTAAACACAATAAGCCTTCCCAGCTTACTTGTCGAGTCGTGTCCTCTAACCCGAGCCGTAACAGCTAACTAACCTACCCGACGCATGTTACAGACAATACAACTCCCACGTTCAAATCGCTTCCTTCCCGATGCACACCCCAGAGCTCTTTTTCATATTACTACAAAAACCCAATTTGTTTACTTTTCGTATTTCCTCTCTGTATTTTTTTTTTTTTTTTTTTCATTAAAATTCTTTTTTAATTGCTGTGAAACCTTTTTCATTGTCCATTCCTTGAACATCACCTACGATAGTTTTACTTTCCCTCAATATTTACCTGCTCTCCCAATTCCCATTCGGCAATCAACCTTCAAATATTTCATTAAATCTCTATTTTTTTCCTGCTGCACCTAAACTTTCCCTTTTAGAGCTCTTTTTTCTTAACCCATACGGTTTGTTTCGTGAACTATGAGAGTCTCTAACATGGTTTGTAATCAGCATTAGGCCTTTCGGAAAAAAAAATTCCTTTTTGATTCTCCTTTGCACCCATCGTGAATGGTAGAAGAATCAATTATTTTCAGTTGCGCGGCTTCGATCTCACCTCGTCCAAGAAACTGTCATCTCCGCTCAGATAACCGTGAATGAAATTACTATCAAGGAGTAATTCCCGTAGAAACATGAATGATCTAAAAACAAAAAGGAAAAAGTAACTAGAAAAAGAAATGCCACGCACTATATAACCCAATTTCATCATACAAGCAACCACTAAAACGATTGAATATGGAAATTATGATTAGAACAATTCCGTTCAGATTTTTTACCCCGATCTTGCAGTCTTGCCTTTCAGATTTACTAAATTCGAATATAAATCTGAAATGGTGATTTTTACTTGGGAACGTGGAATAAAACTACTCTACTCTCTCCCACCTACGACCGAGCATACCAAGCTAAGGAGACACTAAGCTTGCCGCTAGAATTTAAACCCGTCATTTATAACAAGTGTGGAATCCTAGGTACTTTCCCAATCACCGTATAGGCAAATTCGGGCCTTTCGTAATGCTCGTATTTCTCGACCAATGATAGGAGAGAATAAATCTGAAGATTGGGAGACATTCAAGCCAGCCGACATTGTAATTACATTTAATGAGGCTGTGGACTTATCCTCCACGACTGTTTCAATTCCCTTTTTCTGATGGTGAGCATTGACAGATGCCACAGGTCACAACGGGATTCCTTGAATGTGTGAACCCGTTGCTCATTTAAACGAACGACATTGCTCACCATGTTTGTAGGAAAGTAAGCTCCGTTATGAATGGCCCAATTTTGATGGCTCAAGTCATGCGACGCAGTGGTACCTCGCATTCTATTGTATCAGCTATGGTTTTGAGCCATGTTGATGGGTGTTGTGGTATGTAGACTTCCGACATGTAGCTGTTCCATTGCGACTAAAAATGTGGAAACTCTTTGACCATGACTATACATACTGAATAGCTTTGCACCATATAATAGAGAATCACACAAGCATGTATATTGCTTCGCACCGGGTAAACAACAATTACAAAAGCACGTGAAGACACAACATCGTGAAAAAAGAGAAGCAGTACCCTAAGCCTCATACAGAAAACGACATTGAAAGAGCACAAACTGATATAAACCAAAACAAAGCAACGCTATGTCCTATGGGTTGAATGCTTATCAGATCGCCTTATTTCGCCTTAGTCTCAAAAGTGCCAGTAGCGTTTCCAACAACTGAGAAGTATTAGACCATGACTCACCCCACCGAAACAATGACCACTTACCCAACGCTCTAGCTCTCTTCCCTTTTCATTGAAGACCATCAATCGTTCACCAAGTTTATTTTTATCACATGTTAGTATAGAAGAGAATTTTCTGGCCCTCAGGCTCATGATAATTACCAGGAGTACAGTAAATAAGGCCGTCAATTTTTGCATCATTTTGAAGGTCCAGTAAAAATTTTTCCACTTCGAGGGAGTTGCCAATTGTGCTAACTTGAAATAAAACAGCTGTGCAAAATGGTAGAGAATTTGGGTATTATTAGCAGGATGCATTTTAAAGAAAAATAAACAAGGAAATACTTGTCTGAAGGCTTGTAACCATGATCTATCAATTTTTCTTTACAATGAAGGATTGTCTTCTTGAGTTGATCTGAGTCCTCTCTATTATGCTATTTTAATAGTTAGTGTCATATACTTGCACCAGCATCGACAAATTAATGGGAGTGCTAAGTTTTATACCTCTCCATTAGTGATTATCGTGATGAGGACAGGCTTCTTAAGTGTATTTGTCGAAGTTTTTGCAAGGACTAATGGCTCCACGATTGCTGTATTCAATATCACCCCAAGCATGGTGCCGCCTTGTAATTCAATGCTAGACATTATTTCTTTAAATTTTTTTTAGGAAATGTATGTTGTTGAAGTCATCATCATTAGCAGAGTTCAAAAATCTTGTTTTGATACCATCTGTATCTAAATGCGAAGTAATCCTGGCGACACGGGTGATGACCTCTTTTAGCGATAGGACGCGTTGATCGCAGTGCATGGATGTACTGTCATCTGCAGGAGTCAGCAAACCTGTGAAAGCGTAATTTAGCTAAATTACCGCAGAAAACAACAGTCTTATAATACGCCAGTTTTATCAAGCCAACTGCATCCTCTGGTGTGTTCAGAGTGGCAAAAGAGTTTTTAATTAGAGCCACTGCTTTTTGCGCCAGCTTTCGCAAATAGGGATCACTCGGCGGATAAAACTGTTGAAGTCCTGCCAAATCAATGAAGGCATTCAAGTTGTTAGAGTAATACTGTGGAGTTTACTGAACGTTCAACAATGATTGTCAGCTGAATACCCTGAGAAGGATGCAAATACAAAATTTGTGATAAACTGGGTGAGTAGTGCAGCGTTTGCACTGCAACGAAGAATGGTAACTATGTTGCTATGGTGGCCGCCATCATCAATTGTGACATTACCTGCAATGTTCGTTATTGCGTTGCAAATGTTTACGATCTAATTGCCAATGTTTGTGATTGTGGTGCCTATTTTTAACATGCCCACATTGGAGTGATCCCCAACTTCCACATTATTAAAGGCATCTTTGGCAGTTTTAGCAAAATCACCAGTCCCAAAATCATGTTTAGCTGCAATAGAGTTACTGGTAATGAGACTCCCAACTTTGTCATTGTTTTTATTACCAAGGGGATAATTAATGTAAAGAGGAAAGTGCATAAAGGAAAGTGCTGAGCATAACCTATTGAAATGTGAATGAGCAGGAGATTGATCGATGGCACTTTAGAATATATTGCTTTTTTGCCTATACGATTAGTGAAGATGTATTTTTTTCTTGTCCCCAGAACCCCGACAACCCCTTATGTAAACTGACCTTCGCAGGGCCTACCAGGGTAAGAATTTTCTGCTCAGGCATACAGTGAAGGAACAAAAGGGCTGATAATCAGCAGTTTCACAACCTTCTTCATCCAAAAATAGCACTTAGGTTGAGCTTCTGATTAGTCTACTAGGGGGAATTGATTGTTGGCCAAAGTACCCTAACGCTTTTCTTGCTGTTGTGGTGTGTTTCCTGAGATACAATTTCGCTGAATAATCACTGTAATGATTTCAATAAAAAGATGTTTTTAAAAGTAACACAGCAGCTATAAGTAAGACCGGACTAAGACAGCGCAATTTCTGGTGATTCAGATGATGGGTTTAACACTATACGTGTATCTTCATGCGTATGACCGCATGCTAGTGAAAGCCTTAATAGTTCACCACTCATAGCTCCGAGACTAATACGAGGAGTTTTCTACACAATGAATAGTACTACTTTATCTCTTGTTAATTATTAACATATCTGCTTGAATTAAACGTCTTTTCCGTTACGCTGCCACCCCCCCAAAACCCCTCTTCGGTAATTTTTTTCTTCTATAGGGCGTAGGAGTTAGTGATTGGGATATGGAGTATGAACATTTACTGAATACTTGAACTACTCTTCATTGATCTAGTACGCTGGGAATTAGCCTGCATGTTTTGTACCATTTCAACCTACAGCACTCATACCAAAAAACCCCCCAGACATTGAACTCCCTGGGGCATATTCCATGCGTAAGGCACCCCGAGGTGAATTAATTATGTATGACACAATAAATGAGGCTGTAAATGCACTTCCTCGCAGAGACAACAGGTGGAAATCGTTTTTTGGCCACTTTTTTTTTTTTCCAATACACGGTCAAAATTCGCATATGTTACCCGACCCCCGAAACCAACCCCTCCAGACGCTCACAACGAGCTCGCGCCAACGAATAAAACTTCCAACCACAACATCTGATTCAAATTTCCTTTCCATTTGTTGAGCCGGACGCGAACAGTAGATGAAGAGAAAGAGAACGAATAGCTTGTATTCTAGGCACGAAACAAAGATGGCTTGTCTACAAAAGAAAAAGAGCCCGTATGGGCGAACGCCCGCGATACATATACCGGCGAGCGGAAAAAGCGAGTGATAAACTGTGAAGCGCGACGGCTAAAACAAAAGAAATAACGCAAGTACAAAGACCGAAAATAAACCGAGAATAAGCCGAAAACCCGCCGATAACGGCACATAACCCAAAACTCATAACTGAAAAAGGAAGGTAAGGAAAAGTGAAACAACGAAACTCGAACACAAAACGCTCACGCATGTTTATTCCAACACCATTAATCAGTTACTTGAGAAGCGTTGAACAATTATTAAGCCTGTTTTTTATTTGCTTGCATTGTTGGCGAGTTCCATTCATTTAAACCTTTGACATTTTGTATGGGCGCAAAACGAACAGCTATATTCCCTGTTTTTGCTAAGTAATTACGTTTTTTAGGCAAATTCGATGGATAAAGCGGCACGAACTAGGCGTCCAACTATCAAAATGATGTCGAATCGGGTAATCTTGCCATTGTTCAGCACCAAAAAGAATAAAACAAGACGTTGATTGCAAGTATCCGGGATCAAGAACCTAGCCACTCACCTTCTTCCCCGACAATATCTGTGAACCTTTTCCAAGAATCTAGTTCGAAATACAAGAATTCACCGAAAGGTTAGTCTAAAATAACTACGTTCAGCTGCTGCAAGATGAAGAACTTGACCCATGCATGATGGCTCATAATTCACATTGGCTACACACATACAAACAGCCCCAACGTTCTCCGGAATCTCCGGGGAAGGTGTAGGCTAAAAAATACTAAAAACTATAATACCAAAAAGGCAAATATTTGATGCACACTGAGATTAAGCATATTCATAGAATTGTACTGAGGGAGGGGATTGTGTATCAAAGAAATAGGTAAAGCAAGTGCTCGAGGCAAGAAAGTGAAAGCATGTAGTCAATGTAAAACTGCCAAGAACACTAAATAAGAGATTTTGGTATGGCTAAATCAAAATAAGAACTTATAAAAAAAAAATAAGAACCTACTTAAGAATAAGAGTCTAGTTGTTATGAGCGAGGCAGGATTGGGCAGGAGGGAAACGTCATAGTACCGGTCAGGTACCCTACGAAGAGCATAATCCATGAGTGCACCAAGGAAATACCACTACCTAGTCACGACGATTGATTGTGTCATCTATCAACTGTATGACACATTACCTACATGTCGCCCTAATCCATTCTAAAACGTCTCCCAAATACGAATAGGTACACGTAAAAACGCACTAATTACGATTCAATACGATTTCCGAGTGGGCCAATGCCAGATGCGTTGGCATCCGGGGATGAAGGAAGTTCTAAGGGAGATAAAAAGTGCGGCAACACCTTGGTGCTGAGGCAAAGTTAGCATAAACGTAGTCATACGTATCATTTCCTCATACGCTATTGTACAACTAATCACATGACTACTTGGCGCCAAGGTGTCGCTGCACTTTTTCATGACCTCTAATTATTGGTATATATATCTCTCAGGCTATCGAAACAACACCTACCAACCTCAAGGAAGGAAATGTTGCAGCTTTGGCATGTACAGCACACTCCGCCGTGATGCTGGGGAAGGCTTTGGTTGGCGGCAGTGGTCACAATATGCGGGGGTACTGATATGTACTGGGGAGGTACACAAAAGTGAAGTGAACGGCGATAAATACGCTAATCAGATTCGATAATCACTAACTAATATTTTTTACTTCTATTGGCTAGAAATTGCACGATTTAGGCTACCGATTAAGTGTATTTAGCGCCGTCCGCCTCACTTTTGTGCATCCCCAAGTACTTTACTTGTGTCCGGTAAAAAAAACGTGAAAATCGATCCCGTCTGGCAAGGGTCAAAACCGGGTCAGGTTGTTGGTTTACCCCGGGATCGATTTTCAGATTGCGCTAAATAAATAATCTGATTCAGTTTTGGCTCTTGCCAGACGGTATCGATTTTCGGGTTCTTTTTACAATATCTGATCCTATTGGGACGGTGATAGGAATTTGGATTCCTTCGGTCACTATTGTATGGACAGGGCGTGTACACTCAATTGAGAGTAAAGACATAGTCGCATACATAGGAACGTCAGGACGTACCTTCATCCGCTATATTGGGAAGGTGATAACATCTCAATGTCTTATACAGCACAACCTCGGGCCTATGACACGGCCCAGTTTTGAACCGCAACACCGTGCATCGGGGGTTTATCTGAAGTTTGTATATTTGTCTCCCTTTTATTTCTAGTTATTTTGCAAGTGAGTTTTTTTTCGACCCTCTCAGCTTAGGAGTCGAAACCGGCCAAGAAAGTCGCGAATGTGCGAGGCCTCAGCGAGCCAAAAGCGTGAGAATTCCATCAGGGCTCAAGCTTTAGCCAGAACCTCAACACGAGTCTTCGAATGAGCAATGCCCGGAAATTCTGACAATGGGCTCCAGAGCATCATCTTGTTATGTTGAGCTTTTTTCCCCAAATGCATCCTCCAAAGAAGCCCTTGCTTGTGGGCTTTGCCGATTCTTATCACCAAATGAAACCGAACAATCATTCACTAGCACTGAACTTATTTGGGGCTCATTACAAAAGATCTCATTGGGGCTATCTCCGCTATAAAGCCGGTGGAGTATTGATATCCTCACGAAGACCAGCCCAAGCTTCGATTGTCCCCATCCTCCAGCTCTTACGTGCACAAGGCGTTCAAACCACGCTTTCACATCACTCCAGAGCCCTTGTTCCCCCAAACATCCCCATCTACCTTGCCCTCAGAATGGCATTCATACCTAGACTCGCAATGAGAAGCCTCTCCGGCCTTGGAGGCGTCACAGTTGCTTCGACTATCAGTTCGACGGTCGACAATCACATGGCTAGAGAAGCCACCGTGGCAGCGATAGCCCGCTTTCTCCCTCCCCACGTCGGTGATGCCATCACCGAGATCACCAAAATCGTCCACCAAGAATTCCCGGGCGACCTCAACTTCACCGATGTCAACGTCGCGCTCTCCGTACTGGCGATCATGCAATCATTGAGTAAAAGGCCCGTATACGAAGTGCGGAAGTTCTCACCGGCCGAAGACAGCCCGATCGCAAAACGTTTCTCACACTACATGAAGTATGCCAACGCTGCGTATGGCAAACCGACCGAGACACCTCTCGCTAAGACAGAGGAGTGGATAGCGGTGCAGACAGGAATTTCCTTGGCGAAGGTCAATACATACGTCGATGAGAAGACGATGAGGGGGAAAGCCATCCTGGAGCATTTTGTGGCCGTCGACGACAATGAGAAATCCGTTGTGGTGGCGTTGAAGGGAACCGCTACTTTGGAAGGTGCGCTGAAGGATGTCAGGTTCGTCTACGCTGATGTCGACCTCTGAGGACAGACCTATCAAGTACATTCTGGAATGTGGAAGTCAGCGCTGGGGCTGGCTGAGTTTCCGACATTGGTGGCCCAGGTGAAAAAGGAGCTGAAAGAAAACCCCGGATATAAGTTGGTGGTGCTGGGACATTCGCTGGGAGGGGGCGTTGCAGGTCTTTTAGCGCCTTTGTTGGCCGCCGAACCTACCCGTGATGGTCATTTCCTTACCAACGCCCGGACGGTCCCAGGACGGAAGATCGAGTGCTACGGCTTTGAACCGGCTGCGTCTCTTGACGAGGGATTGCGACAGAAGACGAAATCGATGACTTATTCTCTCGTCAACAGAAACGACATTGTTCCTGCTCTCAGTCACGGTGCCGTCAGCGATTTCAAAGCTGTCGCTTTCTATCTCAAGCAGAATACACCATACTTGGCTGCGATCGTCGATGGTCTTTCCAAGAACTCGCTCAACGCCGACGAACACTTGGCGAAGTTCCGGTCCTTGGCGACCCACAAGAAACTAGTTCCCCCAGGCAGGGTTTGGATGATAGATGGGGACGATAAAGGGGGGCTCGAGATCGGAGAGGTCTTGAACGTCAACCAAAAGTTTGGGGAGGCCAGGTTCATTTCCGGGATGCTCACTCACCATATGCTTGGCAACTGCGTTGCGAATATGGCAAAGCTACAAAACTTAAATTCGGAATAGCTTCGGGGGTGTTATTAGTGGGAGTATCTAGCAGCTAGTCATTCTTGTTCCCTTTTTTGCATGGATTAATTCTGTCAAATTTGCTTCTCTTTTTTTCTACTTTGCGAGCGAAATTCATGAAAATTTATTTGTTTTGTTCACCCTAGTTTCCCAATTAAAAAATACGCATAGTATAGTGCTTTACATCTTTCGATAGACGAAGTACAGCTTGTTGCGCAACGAGAAGATGCTAGGTAGACGAGTGCATGAGCAAGGCAAAGCTTCACACCAATCAGCACCACCGAGAATAGCAAGGGAAGAAATTGTTTTCGTACGTTGCTTTACGAGCAGCAACAGTAAGATTGTATGGAACGCAGTCGCGTGGAGAAACTCGAAGTCGTGTCCAAAATGCTATGGCATGACCGCAGCGGTTTTCGTCCTGCTAAAAACGACCGCAAGAACAATGATCGAGCTGAAGACTTAAAATATATTCCTTTGTACTGAATCCTGTCACAACACCATGGGTTGTATCGGATATCTGAACATTCCGGTGCTTGGAATACTCGACAGAGGTGTGGAGAAGATTATCGGAAAACGAGATAAGACGTTTAGCTGCGTTAAAATCTGTCTTCTCTCGAAACGAGAATTCATCATCTTATTCCACAATGAATTAAGAATCTCCAAACAGGTTAACCAACCCTCCCTAGTTAACTAAGCGCTGAGATTGAAAGTAGCCAATGTTTGATTGATTGTGGTGGTAGCAATATTGAGAGAGTAGAGTATGGTAGAGAATAGATGCGAGTATTTTAGACGTCCACGTATTTCCAGATCTATTTTTATATATTAATTCAGTGAATTTGCTTACATAATCTTCTACTCGATGCTTTCGGCTATTGGCTTAGCCTACTACAAAAAATTGGACAACCTCTTTAATGCATGTCGCTTGGCGCATATCTTTCCAAAATTCCACCCCCAAAAAACACCACCCTCTCGCAGAAGGCTAAACCATAGCCAAAAGCATCGAGTAGAACATTAAGTAAGCAAATCCTTTGTACAACCCGACAAAATACATCTGCAAATACATGTGCAGGCACATGTACATACTTGTAATTCAACAACAAAAGAAAAAAAAAAAAAAAACACCTGGAAACCACTCCTTAAAAACAATACGTCATGGCGATGGACCTCATATGTAGGCACATTCGCATGTGACTTCACGGAGCTATGGGAATACGACCTCAAACTTGGTTGAGTTGGTCGATACCAGCTTAGCTAGCGAGCGTCTGTTCACATGATTGGAGATTCTCAATGCATTGTGGAACAAGACAATGAATTTGCAATTCGAGCGACAACAGGACTCGTTGCGGTGCAATGATGCTGAGCGACTCAACAACCCCCCCACAAATAACCTTCTCCACACATCCCTCGACTATTCCCACAAAGTAACGTATGGAACGAATTTCCTTCCGATAGATATCTCATATCTTTCGACCCTTCCCGAAGCTCTACGAATAACCGAAGAAATACCTTGTGCTGCATCCGCAATGAAAAATCACGCGGTCGTCCGAGAGGTCATCCACAAAGAGCTCGCAAAGGAAAAGGAGTTTGTTCACGTCGTGGCCTCCGGCCACCCGATGCTCCCGACCTGTCCTTCCCCCCTAATGTGATCATACGGACAAAATCGACGCAATTTCCGAGCACCACTAGCTCTCTAAATTTTTTTTTTACTTGTAGTCATTGTTTTCGCGTTCTCTTTATGTTTTTTTCAAATACATGTAATTAAGTCGAACTGGAGTGCGTTAGTTTTAAGAAATATGATGTACTTTTGACCCGATACTCTTGGCTATTGGGTTAGCCTCCTGCAAGAAAGTGGTATTTTAGAAATATATGCGCCAAGCATCAAAGAGGTTTTCTTCAAAAAGAAAAAGCGGGAAACTCCAAACATGGCTGAAGAGATGGAACGTGATACCAAATCTCAAAAGAAAATAATAACCTACCCTGAACCCTAACCCTGAGCAGCAGAAGATTCCGATTGGCTTCCGGGCGCGAGTGATACTCCGTGAAGAGTCGGAGAGAGCAGAAAAAAAAAAAAAAGATTTCGTAAGCATCGAATCGTTAGAACTGTTGATTATCACATCTGCTTTGTATAACATCTTTTTTTCTCTAGGATTTTGCAAACCGCTGCAAACGGTGGTATCGGCAGAGTTGATGGCAGGAGTCCAGGAGGATGCGGGCCGACCATTACAGTAGTACTCTTACATGTATATGGTATTGCTTAAAGTAACTCCCGCTATTAAACACAACTGGCCGTACCCAAGATAATAATACTAACCACCAATTAATTAAAGCACTCCGCTAGCACGAACACTACTACATCTTGCCAAGCACCCCAACAACCGCCAAGACAACTTGGCCTCGGCTCACCCGCTGCCCGAAAAATAACCCACCTGGTCATAATAAACATTCAATCTGGTATGGTGCGGTTAAGTCGGATTTGTATTGTTTTCCGCTAAATATCAGTATACTTCATGTTTAAGGTAAACATTTTGCATTTGTTTACTTATTTATTTTTTTATTTGTTTTCAAGCTATATATATTGTACTCTACCCGTTTTCTCTTTCCCAGTCCAGGTTAGAAAGTATCAGTAGTATAAAGCGGTACATGATTATTATAAGACACAGGAGGTGGAGGAATGTAGGAAGATGTAGGTGGAAAGACATTATTTGAAAAATGAATGACGGAATGGATCTGGGTGGGGATATAGGTGTTGTCAATGAGAGAGAGAAAGAATCGCTGGTCAATATATTCGGTAGACCGGAGGATTTTCCATCCGAAAATGATCAATTTGCATTCAAAATTGGCAAAGACCAAGCAAGTGATGAGACGTCTGTCGTTGTTTTCCTTTGTCAACGATTTTTTTCAAACTGCTGGATTTTGAAATGTTTTCTTTCCGGCAGCTTCCTTTGTCGCGCAAACAAATATAACGTTGGATAAACGTTGGACCCTACGTAGATAACAAACAATTATTGTTGAAACCGTTCCCCACACATTAATTGGTATCTGCTTTTTTATCTCGAACCTTCATAATATACAAGTTATTAAAATACGGCCAATATTGCCAAAATTCTTTCTCTGTCATGACAATAAGCTCCCTTAAGACCAACAAACGTTGTTGCCATTCAGTGATGTCTTCGAGAATCAGGATTAGAGTGGTCATAGTGATTTTTTTTTTTTAAGAAAAAAAAAAATACCGTATCTTTTTCGAATGTCTAGGGAAAATCGGTTTTGCTAGAAAGGCGTATATTTCAATGGAAAATGCAAAATAATCTAACGATCCGCTTTTCAAAGTCTTTGTGCCACGCACCCTCTATTTTTTTTTTTTTTTTTTTTTTTTTTTTTTTTGAGAATGGACTGCCTTTCCGCGCGCAAATCCGAGGATATGTTGTACTAAACCCATTGTGGTAGGTTGGGACGCTACTATGGGTCTAAAACGACCCTTAGTCACGGAATAAAATATTTAATTTTTTCTTCCAATCAGTTCCATTTAAAATTTCCTCCCTGGTTTTCACAAACAAAACAAAAAGCAAAAAAAAAAAGTCCACAACAAGGCGCAAATAAACGTAATCCATTAGATTCACACATCACATCTGCATGAAGGATTATTTTACTGTTACTGGTAGAACCTAAGGGATTATTTCAGTGCTGTTTATTGAGCGCTCGGAGCGAGTAATTACCAGAGAAATGGTCTGCGAGTTGCTGCCTTGCGTATTTGGCGGGGGTGGGACACGTCGTAGGAGTGGGACACGTCGTAGGAGTGGGACACATTAACAAAATCACGAAAGACTCCTGTTGTAGAATGAATTTTCTCCATTTGAATAGCTGAGTTTACCAACGGTGTGTATTTCAGATGTATTGATTGCGAATACTTTAACGGTAAATGACTCCTCGGATACCATTCCGTTGCCGATCCTAGCCGACGCATAAACAATGTTTTACGCGTCGACTATAGCCTACGCACCAGCCTCAAACCTCGTCCAGTCAAGCACGGACCCCGCTAAAGGTCCAGGAGCTAATTGTTTTTTTTATATATATTGATGCGCGGGATGGTGTGCAGAACGCTGCCCAAGTTCGGCAGAGGAAAGATAGATGAATAACCCAAAGACAGAGGCGATAGGTTGTAAGCATTCATACTTTAAGCAAGATAAACATTCCTCTTCCACACGCGAGGAAGCTCATAATCAGAAAGTGAAGGAGAGCGGAATAAAACAGAGGAATGTTTGCAGTGCTCGAAAATCGAGGTTTTGGCCGAACACCCGACTTCCATTCTTATTATTGAGGCGATGTATCCAGAAAATATACAAAGAAAAAAAAAAAATCAAGGGGGATGCCCCAAAGTAAATCAAAGTAGAAGGGACTCCCAAACCAGACCACTTCCCGGAAAAGAAACCCGCGCACCCCCGACGCCAAAGCAGAAAAAAAAAAAAAAACTCTCCTGAAAACCACAAAAACCGCGCCACCTTTCCGACGCCAAAATAGAAATAAACAAAAAAAGTTCTCCCGAAAACCGCAAAGACAACAAGCGGAAATCTGGTGTTATACAAGCTGTTTAAAGTAGTTAAAAGGAATTCAACAAGGAAACATAAGTCATCAGGTCCTATTCGTCCACCTCGCACAAACCTACACGTACTGATGCCGCATCATAACGCTTTCCCTTCTGCTAGTATTAGAAGGTAAAGTATTTGGTTGAAGAAAAGGAAAGTTTCTAGTAGACTTTTACAGGGCCAACAACAGTTCGCAGGAAGGGTCTTGGCGAAGATTGGGATCCGGAGCATGGTTGTGGGGTCAATGAGGAAGCCGTCTGGAACCATCGATTTTGGCGCCGCCGGATGCTTATTTGTCTGCTTTCGTGGCTTAGATTCGGGACTCCCCGTCTCGGAAAGCGTATAATTCCGGGCAAGTTGATTTTGAAATGGGAAACCAGAAATAAAAAAAAAAATAAAAACGGAGGGAAGGAGGGAATAATATGAATACAATTTCATTTCATGATAATAAATTCATAACCAAATTAAAGGCACCGACTCGCCCCAGCAACTCGCGCTTCGATCTCCCTTGCCTCTTCCAACCGGCCTCGGCTCTTATACGTTAAGGCCAGGTTCTCCAGAGCGGTCAAAGTACGCGGGTGTTCTTTGCCCCAACTTCTTTCCCCCGCCTCGACTACACGCTCCTCAATCTTCTCTGCTTCTTCGAATCGGCCCTGGTTAAAGTACGTCGCGGCCAGATTTGCCATCGCAGTCAGAGTTTCCGGATGCTCTTTACCCATTATTCTTTCCATCGCCTCAACTACTGACTCTTGTATCCTCTCCGCCTCCCCCAACCGACCCTGGTTCAAGTACGTGGATGCCTGGAATCCCATGGCACACAAGGTATCCGGATGCTCTTTGCCAAAAATTCGTTGCCTTGCCTCGACTACACGCTGTGCTATCTTCTCTGCTTCTTCGAATCGGCCCTGTATCCGGTACATCAAAGCCAGGTTTGTCATGGTAGTAAGGGTATTTGGATGCTCTTTTCCCAACGTTCTTTCCATCACCTCAACTACACGCTCTTGTATCCTCTCTCCCTCTTCGAATCGGCCCTGGTTCCCGTACGTCGAGGCCAGGTTTACCATGGCACCCAAAGTATCCGGATGCTCTTTCCCCAATATTCTTTCCATCGCCTCAACTGTACGCTCTTGTATCCTCTCTACCTCTTTGAGTCTGCCCTGGCTCCGGTACGTACAAGCCAGGTTTGTCATGGCAGTAAGGGTATCCGGATGCTCTTTGCCGAAGATTCTTTCCCTCACCTCAACTACACGCTCTCGTATCCTCTCTGCCTCGTTGAATCGCCCCTGATCCTCGTACGTCGCAGCCAGCGCTCCCATGGTAGCCAGGGTATCCGGATGCTCTTTGCTCATAACTCTTTCCATCGCCTCAACTACATGCTCTAGTATCCTCTCCGCCTCTTTCCATCGGCCCAGGTGCCCGTACGTCGAGGCCATGTGTTGCGTGGCACCCAGGGTAAACGGATGCTCTTTTCCGAAGGTTCTTTCCCTCGCTTCAACTACTTTCTCCCACATCATTTGCGCCTCCCCCCACCGTCCCTGTTCCCCATAGGTATAGGCCAGGTTTGCCATGGAAGTCTGGGTATCCGGATGCTCTGTGCCCAAAATTCTTTCTATCGCCCCGACTACACGCTCTTGTAACCTCTCTGCTTCTTTGAATCGGCCCTGGTCCGCGTAGGTCGCGCCCAGGTTTCTCATGGTAGCCAGGGTATCCAGATGCTCTTCGCCCATAACTCTTTCCATCGCCTCAACAACACGCTCCTGTATCCTCTGTGCCTCTTCCCATCGGCTCTGACTCGAGTACGTCTTGCCCAGGTCTCTCATTGCAGTCAGGGTACCCGGGTCCTCTTTGCCCAATATTTTTTCCCTCGCCTCAACTACATGCTCATTTATCTTCTCCGCTTCTTCCAATCGGCCCTGGTCGCGGTACGTCGAGGCTAGGTTTAACATTGAACTCAGGGTTTCTTGATGTTCTCTGCCAAATAGCGTTTCGCTTATTTCAACCGCTTGTACTTGATTCTCCGCCGCCTCTCTCCACCAGCCTCTTTCATAGTATACTAATCCGAAGTTTCTAGCCGTATAGATGACTTGTCTCAAATCGCGTTCGGAATCAAAGGAGGGATCTGCGTATCGTACTCGAGACGCGTCGATGTGAGATAGCAGTTGTCTGCGAAACGCGTAATCTTCCGTCCCAAATTCCTCGGTGATCGAGTGCGTGAGCAAGCAAACAGCCAACCTCAAAAAGAGTTGCTGTTCCTTCTTCCCAAGCCGATCGCGAGACCACGAATGAACGAGGGGGTGAACCGAGTAAACGTTTTTCTCTTTCCGGACAAGGGAATAACGGAGAAGTGTGTCAACATTGTTTCGAAAGCGAAATGGGTCCCAATTCTTGTCGTTGTTCTGCGGCTGGAGTATCTTCATTAACTGCTCCGGAATCCCTGTTGCCGAAAATAAACAAGATGTTTTCCACTTTGCGATGTTTAAGCTTGCCCGCTGGAATATTTCTTCCGATATTCCCTCGTGATGTAGGAATGCGAAAATCTGCAGAATATCCGCGGCGACTGGGTTTCCATCCACCACTTTTTGAAATGCCAATTCCCACGTTGTATAAACCGTTCCTTTATAGCTCTTAGCTCCCTGTGGCGATTTTTGGAGTAGAAGCTCTTTCCGATGTTGTTTATAGATGTCCAAATACTGGTCGATTTCGCATGAGTTAGCGATATATGCTCCGGCCTGGTCGATCGCGAGGGCTAGGAATCCCAGTTCTTTGACGATTTGTGGAGCCCATTGTAGCCCTTCCTTGTTCGATTGGGTTTTAGATGCCTTGAGCAACAGAGTAATCGCGTCGTTCTCCTCCATCTCCCCAATTTCGTGGTGAGAATCCGGTCCGTACTTCCAGCAGTCCCGATTTCGGGTAGTAATTAGGATATTCCCTCTGTTTCCGTTAGGAAAGTATTCCGAGATATCAAGTGCAGGATCGTCAGCGTTGTCGATAATAAGCAGCCACTCTTCCTCGAGCCTTGTCAGCCATTGTTGTGCAGCTTTTACATTTTCCTCAACCATGGCAATCCGAGCGATATCACAAAAGCTTTTTTCGGCAGTTTCATGACTGCTAGCATCGACCCATAATATAGCCCAGAAACTGTAGTCATCAATGTTAGGTTAGCTGCTATTCGGGAACAAATGGAAAAGATATAAATATTAAATGTATTATGCGGAGCATTATGGGGGACTAAAACTCACGAATCTCGGTAGACTTCGGCAAACTTTATGGCAATCTGTGTTTTCCCGGAGCCACCCATCCCAAGCAAAACGAATCGGCGCTGTTCATGAGGCGCACCCGCGGAAGCATGAAATGAGAAATGCTGGTGTATTTGATCGAGAATATCCGATCTCCCGGTAAAGATTGCGGTTGAATTATGGGGAACTGTATAATGTTCGTTTCTCGCCAAAGAAAGGGTTCCGGATTCCTTTGGATCGGTCATTAGATTCTGTAGCGGAAGAATTTCGTAGAGACCGTCGTTGTATTTGGTTAGTTGCTGAACGAGCTTTTCGGATTTTCCTTTATCGGTTATTGCCCATCGAAGCACCTGGTATGCTGGAAGTATGTTTTGCAACTCTGCAGTAGCATCGGAAAGCCGAGTAACTTCGTCGGTAAGACTTAAATTTGGGGGTAGGACCTTCATTTCTATGGCGGTGGGGTTTTCAAGGTGTGCGATGATACCGGTACCAATAGTGGGGATACCTCCAGCTGGCAGAGAAAGTGATGAAGGTGCCGTGTGACGTGACGAACCGGAGGTAGATGTATGCCGCAGGTGAGTGGCCAAGCTTTTGCCTTTGCCCGGGGAGTCAGATGGGCTTTTTATGCGTTTTAAAAAACCTTTGGTCCATCTCGATAGCCGGAGTCTGCGACCCTCTTTAGGTTTTGCAACCCGGACGCCGTAGGTAGAGTCTAGATTCTTTAAATTAACAAAAAGGGCGCAGATCCTCGCCAGAGCCGCGACGGCATATCGATATTGCCAGTCTTGTGGTTTCAGTTTCCGGTGAAAGCTGCCATCGGGATCTGAAATTCCCCAAGCTTTTACCCACTCCTCCAGACGACCCCGCTCTTTGACCAAATCCAAACAGAAGTCACCGTAGTCAGTACCAAAGTTCTGTGTGTTGGAGAAGATTTCGTAGCTTTGCATGCAAGCTCCGAATAGCTGAGCACACAGGTTCTCCAAGACGATACCGGGATCCATGGTCTATCTAGGTCGGCTCCAAAGGCTCAAGGGAGGCCATCGGTCAGTGGTAAATGGAAGGAACTGGTAAAAGACGAAAATGGCGGTTTGAAATAGAGAAGGTAATAATATATCTATAATATATCTTATTGTTGCGTGCTTGAATTGGAAGTAGCGTGCATTTGGTGTCCGATTCTGCCACGCATAAGATGATACCCAGAAGATAGGATGAAGATGCCAGTTGTAAAATTCTTTCTGTTTATACAATGTGAGTGCGGGGTAATCGAATTCTGTGGCTAGAGTGTTGGGGCTTAGGAGACAAGATATGAATGTTAACTGGCCCATGTCTGCCGATAAGGATTTCGGGATATAAGTCTCATGGACCGCCATAGTGGGCGTAGCCGCGCGGGAATTTAAGGACATCGTCTTGGCATTATTAGCCCCACAAGCATTAAGTACTCGAGTTATTTTTACGTTGGAATATGCATCTAGCGTTAAAATTAAATTTTGCACTCGATCTCGTGCTATAGTGTATGGTAGGGGACACTTAAAACAAGGGTATGTCTTGGCATTTCTTGGCAAAATGTAAAAATTTTCCCGGGGAATGTCACATGATTGGAAATAGATTTTTTATCGTCATTTCCATTTCTATTGCTTGTAAAATAATCAAGAACATTTCGAAATTAAGAGTGAGTATATATATTCATTAGAAAGATTAAAAAAAACACGCCAACATACTGAACTTTTGCTTAGGATGATCCTTGCAGGTGCGGAGATTTGAACGGTCATCTCCACCTCCACCAAAAGACCGACGCAGAAAGGTTCCACTTCATATTGAGATTCCGGATAACGAAGATGAAGGAAGTGAACCGTCACTAGCTTTGACCCCTGACAGCCAACACGAACGCGGCAAACCCCCCACTTCCCCCGCCGAACCATGCCTCCATGTCCGAAGTCGGCACTAGCCCTTGCCTGCTGCAATTTCGAGATCTTGACAGTAGCATCTCTGAGGATACCGAGATAGATTCCTCTAGTGATGTTAGCTCTGAGGAAGAGATTATTCTTGCAAAACCGGAGTGGGAAAGGCAGGGTATTGTTGCACATGGTGGTGTTATAGAGGAGATGGATTATGAACGGGAAGAAGTTGCTGGAAATGGAGATTCGGAGGGCAGCAGAAGGGAGGAGAATGAAGTGGATACGGGGAGGGGAGATTTACGGAAGAAGGGTAAAGGAAAGGGGAAAACAGTAGATTTGTGTATGATAGAAATTGGCCAGCCCGAGGAGGGTTGGAATGTGGTGCATAGAAGAATGGGTTACAATAAAAAAAAAAGTTCGTCCGAAAAGCAGTCCCGCCAACTTCATTATTACTATCGCAGTAAACAAAAGGCTGCCGATAAGCACCGCGAGAAATATGGTCAAGATATCCGGAACTTTTTTTCTCCACTAGCGACCTCGAGTTTGGCTTGCGATAATAATAACTCGGCATCG
>JABYPW010000781.1:0-20840 GCA_016880775.1 Phymatotrichopsis omnivora
ACTAGTCTTTCGCTTAGGCAAGGTATTTCGGGAAGGATTCTGGGTGATACTTTTTCCTTTGTTTTTCCTTTTTCTTTTTGGCGGAGAGGTAGCGGGTGACACGCCATAGTCATTGACTGCATGCGGATGGCCCGGTAGTTAGATTAGTGAAGAGCTAGTCATAAAAACTACAATACGAAATGAAATATCATCATCATCATTCCTACAACTGCTAGGCCTCTCAAGACATTCTTTCTACCCCCTAAATTCCTTTCAGCAGAAACTATCTCCAGTCCTGGCCTCGGCTAGCTGAGAAGACTGCAACACAATACAAACCATGTGCGACAACGACGAGCGCACACCACACATTCCTTTCAATTGAGATAACATGGTGTCCTGTAGATCAAGTGACAGCCTGCTTGACGGGTTGAGAGTCCCCCTGCCAGCCCAGCGACCCTGCCGTGTTCGCCTAAGCGAGGTCTCACGATACCTCCCACACCCCCTACCGCGACGCTCTCAGAGCCCCTAGGAGGGGTGCCCAGGCCCCCCGGAGCGATCGCACAAACCTCTAAGTGACCTTCACAGTCGCATCCAACGCTTCCCACTGCCCCTCCATGGCGACAATATAAAACCAACCAACAATGTCGGGAACGCCAAAACAAACCTACCAAACCTCGCGACTGCACATACCCCCTCCCGCAGGACGTCCAACTGCGAACAACACAAAACCTACTGATCGCTACATCACCGGCTCGCTTAGCCTCTGCGACCGTGCCCGCCGGCGCCAACACAACACCTACAAGTCCCCTCATTGCACGGAACTAGTGGAGGAAGTTTTCGGGTGGAGGGGGCGGACCATACTTTCTTTTATCATGTATCTAGTCATTCGCTTAGGCTTTTGGTGGAGTTTTTTCGGGATTTTTGAGCGGGTGGTTTCTTTTCTTTTTTGTTTGCGATAGGGCGATACACCATAGTCATGGACTGCATGCGGACGGCCCTGATATGTTCGACGCTATGGGTAGAGGATCCGTGAAATCTGTAGCCTCATATAGTCAAAATAGAAATGAATAATCATCATCATCATTCCTACAACTGCCAGGGCCTCTCAAGACATTCTTTCTACCCCCTACATTCCTTTCAGCAGAAACTATCTCCAGTCCCGGCCTTGGCTGGCTGAGAAGACTGCAATACAATACCGACCATATGGGACAGCGATGGGTGCACACCACACATTCCTTTCAAGTGAGATAACACGGTGTCCTGTAGGTCAAGCGATGGCCCGCTTGACGGGTTGAGAGTCCCCCTGCTGGCCCCGCAACCGTGCTGTGTTCGCCTAAGTGAGGTCTCACGATACCTCCCACACCCCCTACCGCGACGCTCTCAGAGCCCCTAGGAGGGGTGCCTAGGCCCCCAGGAGCGATCGCACAAACCTCTAAGCGACCTTCAAGGTCGCATCCAAC
Source organism: Phymatotrichopsis omnivora (assembly GCA_016880775.1). NCBI lineage: Eukaryota > Fungi > Ascomycota > Pezizomycetes > Pezizales > Rhizinaceae > Phymatotrichopsis > Phymatotrichopsis omnivora. Next base: position 1,440 of record JABYPW010000781.1, read on the forward strand.
GCTCTCTCATTGCCCCTCCATGGCGACAATACAAAACCAGTAAGCGAAGTCGGGAATGCCAAAACAAACCTAACAAACCTCGCGACTGTACGTACCCCCTCCCGCAGGACATCCAACTGCGAACAACACAAAACCTACCAATCGCTACATCGCCGGCTCGCTTAGCCTCTGCGACCGTGCCCGCCGGCGCCAACACAACACCTACAAGTCCCCTCATTGCACGGAACTAGTGGAGGAAGTTTTCAGGTGGAGGAGACGGACCATACACTCTTTTATCATGTAACTAGTCATTCGCCATGTGCAGGTATTTCGGGATGGATTTTTGGGTGATACTTTTTCCTTTGTTTTTCCTTTTCTTTTCTGTTGGGGGAGAAACGGGTGACACGCCATAGTTGAGGACTGTATGCGGATGACCCGGGTAGGCTATAGAAGAAGTAGAGTAGTTTACCAAACAGAAATAAAACATCATCATCATTATTCCTACAACTGCCAGGCCTCTCAAGACATTCTTTCCACCCCCTACATTCCTTTCAGCAGAAACTATCTCCAGTCTGGGCCTCGGCTGGCTGAGAAGACTACAATACAATACCGACCATGTGCGACAGCGACGGGCGCACACCACACATTCCTTTCAAGTGAGACAACACGGTGTCCTGTAGGTCAAGCAACGGCCCACTTGACGGGTTGAGAGTACCCCTGCCAGCCCCGCGACCGTGACGTGTTCACCTAAGCGAGGTCTCACGATACCTCCCACACCCCCTACCGCGATGCTCTCAGAGCCCCTAGAAGGGGTGCCCAGGCCCCCCAGAGCGATCGCACAAACCTCTAAGCGACCTTCACAGTTGCATCCAACCCCCCCTCATCGCCCCTCCATGACGACAATACAAAACCAACGAACGAAGTCAGGAAAGCCAAAACGAACCTAATAAACCTCGCGACCATACGTACCCCCTCCCCCAGGACATCCAACCGCGAACAACACAAAACTTACCGATCGCTACATTGCCGGCTTGCTTAGCTCTAGCAACCGCGCCTGCCGGCGCCAATACGACACCTACAAGTCCCCTCATCGCACGGAACTAGTGGAGGAAGTTTTCAGGTGGAGGAGATGGACCGTACATTCTCTTATCATGTAACTAGTCGCTCGCTGTGTGCAGGTATTTCGGGGTAGATTTTTGGGTGATACTTTTTCCTTTGTTTTTCCTTTTCAAAACGAAATGAAACATCATCATCATCATATTCCTACAACTGTCCAGGCCTCTCAAGACATTCTTTCTACCCCCCACATTCCTTTGAGCAGAAACTATCTCCAGTCCTGGCCTCGGCTGGGTGAGAAGACTGCAACAAAATACCGACCATGTGCGACGACGGTGGGCGCACACCACACATTCCTTTTAAGTGGGACAACACAGTGTCCTGTAGGTCGAGCGACGGCCCGCTTGACGGGTTGAGAGTCCCCCTGCCGGCCCCACAACTGTGCCATGTTCACCTAAGCGAGGTCTGATGATACCTCCCCCACCCCCTACCGCGACGCTGTCAGAGCTCCTAGGAGGGGTGCCCAGGCCCCCTGGAGTGATCGCACAAACCTCTAAGCGACCATCATGGTCGCATCCAACGCCCCTCATCGCCTCTCCATGGAGACATTATAAAACCAACAAATGAAGTCGGGAATGCCAAAAACAAACCTACCCAAACCTTGCAACCGTACGTACCCCCTGCCGCAGGACATCTAACCGCGAACAACACAAAACCTACCGATCACTACATCGCCGGCTCGCTTAGCTTGTGCCGCTGCACCTGCTGGTGCCAACACAGCGCCTATAAGTCACCTTATCGCCTAGAGCTGGTGGAGGAAGTTTTCGAGGTGGAGGAGATGGACAATACTTTCTTTTATCATGTAACTAGTCATTCGCTATGTGCAGGTATTTTGCGGAGGATACAAAGGGGCGGGAAGGGTTGAGCTCATGGTTTCCTTTTTTTTTTTTTCCTTTGTTTTATTTCAGGTGACACACCATAGTCTTGGACTGTATACAGACAGCCCTGTAGTTAGGTTAGTGAAGAGATAGTCTTGTAAGCTACAAAACGAAATGAAACATCATCATCATCATTCCTACAACTGTCACCCTCATTAGCCCTTCACTGCCATTACTACTACTCAGACACTCAATATGGGGTATTGGGAAAGAGTTACTAGTAATGTGTTAACTGGGCCCTTGTTTCCTCACCCCCTAGTGCTGGTATAGCTATATATGGTATTTCTTTATAGACAACCCCTTTAGGGTTATGAAGAATAAAGATGAAATTCCCCCTCCCCCCCTCCTCCTCAAGTAAGAACTACAAAACTAAATAGTACATCATATTTAGCAACTCCATGCAGTACAACTCTTGTAACCAATTTAGTCATTGCCAACTATGCTGCAATTCCCTATAATTTTCTTGATTCTATTTCATAGGAGAACTTTGGTCAATATTTGTTGTGTACTCTGTGATATAGATCAAATTTCCCTTTTACAGTGTACTTAGTGCTTTTACTTTACCCTTTTTCCTTTTCTAGATATTGTAAGGTTTGCCTTAGGGTAAAAGGATAGGGTACTAGTGCTTTTCCCTATTGCTCTTAGTTTCTGTTAGGATTGTTCCTTGACCTCAATTGTAATAGGTTTCTTGATATTTTCCCATATTAACTTTCTTTACCCCTTATCTCTCTTTACTCTTTTGCACTAAACTATCTATTTTGTATTATGTAACACTATTCCCAAGGTTGTCCCAGGTACCAGGGCATGCATGGAACTTACTTCCAAGTTAATGGAAAGGTTATATCAGAATCCATGAGTATCTCTTTGCTTGAATAGAACCACCAGAGCATATGATGAGTGTTGTTACCACTGAGCCCTGACTAAGCAAGGTGAGGCTTTGATAACATGAAATGTATGAGATTAGTTGTACATGATCAAAGATTATACTTGGCACCTGGATCTCATCATGATACACTAATCGGCTATATCATAGGAGGAAATGACTTGAGGAGTTTTCCTTCTAAAAAGTCATGGATGATCTTGCTGATCCAAAAACTGATTCCTGATCACATCTTTATCTTCTTCTAGGGAATTATGTAAAGCTTGTAGGAAATTGTGATGGAATATTTTAATAGGGTTCTTTTCATTTATTTAATTCCTTAGATGTTTTTCAGTCAGAATTGGGTATTTAAGAGTGAGTAGATGAGTAATGTGTTATGTGGCATATGAAGGGTCACCCTGATGGTGCTTAGCGATGTATCGCTCCCTCTCTTAGTTAGGCCATTCGATTAAGTTCGCTAAAACACCACCCGCTAGAGAGTGTGACCAATGGAAAAGAGTTTCAGTAATGTGTTATATTTTTCCTTCTTCTCTCTAAGCCTTCATCTCAAGTCTTGTACCATTTTTGAGCCTTAAGAATATATTTTGCTTCTCTTCACCAAAAGATTATCATCTCCTCTTGACTCTACAATAAAAGTGAAATCATAAGTGGTTATAACTTGTCAGTTGAGATATCTGAATTCACTCAGTAATACCCTCTTGCGAAGCTTCTTGTGCCTACACTTGCATCTACATCTATTACAAGTCTTCTGTCACATTTTGTCACTATTTCTTTCTATTGTAGAGGTCACTTTAGAGACATTTGGAGTTTTTATAGGTAGTATCATCCTATAGCTGAAGAGGCTACATGTAGAGCTTCTACCTAGAAACAAATCTAATATAAATAAAAATAAAAAAAAAAATCTATATTGTATCTCTATAGGGCCTAACTACTAAAACACACTTGGTTACTAAATTTAGAAAACCTCACCACCACAATAACTATCACAACATATTGTTATAGTCATTTTTATACTAAACCCCTTCCCTATATCTTACTTTATACACTTAGACCTCATCTTTCTTACAAACCCATATAGGCTTCTCTATATTTTACCTAGTATTAGCAATTTCTTAGTTCTTCAATGAAACTGCAAAAACTATCCTTCCTTAAGTCTTTATCTACTATACTTCTTCATAAGTAAAATGTAGTCAAAGTAGTCAATCATCACTTTAGCACATATAGTTTCCACTCAGTCACTAGTATGGATAGGGTATATACACTCAACTAGGAGTAAGTACTAGTGGTATACTTAAGAGCATCAGGACATACCTTCATCTGATAAGTACTATCAGGGTAACCTTCATACAGCCTATTCTTCACTTTAGCTGCAATTAACTTCTCATTTTGATCACTTGCAATATATATGGGGAATTTATACTCGATGAGGGGCAAGGACATAGTCATATATTGTATAAGGATTAGGTGTGTACCTTTTTTTGCTAAGCACCATCAGGGTAACCTTCATATAGCATTCATCACTTTAGCTTAGCTAGAATTCTTCAATAATACCCTCCTATCCCTCCCCTAGTATAGTAAGAAAATTGAATACTCTATCTCTATACTTTAACTTAGTCAATAGTCACTAAAATGAAACTTTAATGAACTTAAGCCTATTACTACCCTAGCATTATAGTACCTCAAACTGTGACCCCTCCCTACCTAAACCTATCTCTTAATAAATCTATTAAAAAGATATTGTTAGAGATAGTGAAAACTGCTAAAGCTGTGAAGAAGCTTGTCTTCAAGTTATATGCCTATAATTATAAGTAGAACTATGCTACTAGCTCTCCAATATACTATAGTCACCTATGCCCTAGTCAACCCCTATTACTCCTCCTTAGCCAATGTCATTAAAAAGAACTAAAAAGGTAAAGCCTTAGCTATACCATAAACAAATACTACCCCCAATACTCCTATACTAAACTACCTATATAAGTGAGATCATTATATAATCATTATTAATGGTATGTATCTCAGGAGGGAGAATGAACTCAGTAAAATCCTCACAGGCACAAAGCTATAAGTATTACTGAGTGAACTCAGATATCTCAACTTATTCTTCTCAACTGAACAAGAACTTTCCTACATCTACTAAGAGATGGAATGTAAAAAAGGAAAGTTGCAAGGTAGAAGCAAATATATTCTTAAGACTCAAAGCTAGTCTTGAAGCCAAGGAAGAAAGGAAGGAAAAGATAAAGATGATGAAGATTACTCATTCTTCATTTTCTATACTAGACATTTACAAAAGAATCCATATAAAGTCAATGACTATGATATAGGAAAAGATAAAGAATGTCCAATACATTATATTCCCAAATTACTTTTGTTTTACATCCCTTTTCCTCCAGTGGGGTGTTTACACTTAATTAAAAGTAAGAACATAACCAATGAAAAAAGGATGATCCTCCCCCTACTCATTCCATCAAAAATAAATATAGATTTCTCTGCCTACTCATGCCTTTTACAAAGAAGCCTAATTATAAAAAAAGAGAAATAAGTTTGGAAAAAAGAAATGAAACCAAGTTCCCCAAGAATCTGTCACCGCTCTGCCTTTATCTATCTCTTTCACTATCACTACCATTGGGGGTTGTGGGGGTGGGTCTGGCTGTTTTCCTAGTCCATTCTCTACTAGTTTTGTCCACAGGTATGTTTTCTCATATAGAAGTTCCTTGGTCATGGCCATTCCTATCAAGGGGCACCACTTGTTTAGGAAAGTACACTCGTGAAGGTAATGCTTGATAGATTGGGGTTCACTACTAGACATATGTTCTGTTCATGCTGGAAAGCCATTAGGATTAGGATGTATGCTTTTCCTATTTGGAACTGGTAGGCTCTGGCTACTGTATACTTATCGAGGGTGCTATATGGGTTTCCTTTTTTAGGGATCACTTTGCTGGCATAGGTTTTGAAGTCTTTCCAGAGGCATTCTTTTGTGTTAAACTGTATTGGGGTTTACATGATATTCTATTTTGCTGCTGTGCTATAGGGGGACTTTGGCTCTTGCAGTCTTGATCTTGCTTTGGCCATAGGGTCTTCTTTTTCATTTCCTTCTATTCCGACATCTGCAGGAACCTAGTATATGGTGGCCCTGATACCTTGGTCTTGGCATACCCTGTTTACTTGGGAAATTTTCGCTGTGATGTTCTATATAGGGGTGGGGTATGGGTTGGCTGCTTCTACTATTGCTGCTCAGGAGTTAGTGTGGATCAAGACTTTCTCGATAGTGTTCTTTTCAGCTAGTGTCAGTGTTAGCTTTATTGCTTCCAGTATGGAATCTAGTTCTCCACTGAAGATGTGGACTCTACTTCCTTGGGCTTTCGATGTTCCACTTATTTGCTGTCCATTTTTGTAGGCCACAACTGCCCCTCATACTTGGTTACTTTTTTCCACTTTTGATGCATCTATATACAGGGCCAATTCATTTTGCTTGTGGACCTTTAGATACTCTTTTAGGATTTCTTCTTTGGTCTTGAAAGGTACTACCTTTAGCCTTCCAATCATGGTGATAGGCTATGCTCTGGTTGGTGGGAGAAGGTTTTACTTGGTGAAGGTGTTGGTCCCGATGTCTTCCTTAATTGTATGCAGTATTGCATCTATCTACAGTATTGCTTTCCCAAGTGCTAACCTTCTTCGCTTGCTTTCCAGGACAGAGTTATCTAGGTTGTTTCATACTTTGTTTCTGTTAGGCAGTGGTGGTACTCTGCTGTATACTGGGTGCATCTTGTCTAGTATAAGAAGTCTGGCCACATAATTTGCCTGGTAAGATAAAGAACATCCAATATATTATATTCCTATTTTGGTGTTATTTTACATCCCTTTTCCTCTAAGATAAAGATGATGATGATGATGATTATTCAGTCATATTTGATAGCTATCCTACTCTACAATAACTACCCAGGTCATCTACATGCAGTTAATGACTATAGCATGGCACCTGTTTCTCCCTCAAAAAGAACCAAACAAAGGAAAAGAAAATCACAAGAAACTATGTAACCAACTGTGCCCATCATAGGAAAGAGCAGAAAAAACATGAAAGTGAAAAAAACCAAACAAGACATAGCTACGACCCTCCTCCTCCTCTTTAGTGAGGTGAACCTTTCAACAACCAGTAGAGTAAAAGGGAAATGTAACTACAAATCAGATGAACATAAGAGAGGAAAAGGCCAGTCTAATCTTATCTTGTCCTCCCTCGGATCACTGATGTATGGACGGGGCATCGCACTCAATTAAGAGCATATGACATAGTCGCGTAACACAGGAGCGATCTCGCTAAGTGCCGTCAGGGTAACCCTTCATACGGCAAGGCCAGTCTAATCTACTACTAAAGCAAAATACCAAGCCATATCGAAACTCTTTTCCTTCGGTCACACTCTCTATTGGGTGGCACTATTTACAAACTTAATCGAATGGCCTAACTAAGAGAGGGAGCAATACATCGCTAAGCACCGTCAGGGTAATCCTTCATACGGCATACCAAGCCATATAAGATGACTGTCCTTAAAGAAGAAACGGTCACAATCTGAAACCTCCTACAATTCCATAGATTCAGTAGCAGTAGCATAAAGATCATCTACCCTCTGTCTCATGTCAGCTAGGGCCTAGAGGTAATTAGGGCAGTTGGGGTCAATGGTGGGGTAGGCAGCAAGGTAATTAGCATAGTTTAGAATTGTGTGGTCGTATTACTGTCCTTTGTATTTTCACTCTATGTTGCCACAGGAGTGCTCAAAGAGGGTATGGAGTCTGGCCACAGCCTGCATTATGGGGGGTATGTACACCTGAGCTGGTGGTGACTGTATCGGCAATAACGGGTACAGTATGTGGTGTGGGAGAATGAAAGGTATTGTTTGGTCCTGTGAGTTTTGTTAAGGATTACAAGGCCCTGGGAGATGTGGTAGTAGTTGTTCATAATAATAGTGATAATAACCAAGCAAGCAGTCTTAGCAACAAGCTTGTCCTTGGACACAAGCCAGTGTGGGGTTTGTATGAGGAGCATGCTGCTATTGAAGGTTTTGATTTCATGTAGAATTTTGATATGTATTCCACTTCAGATGTGTTGGGGATGGGGGTAGGTACATTGTAGACAATGTACTTTTTGTGGAGGAAGTTCTCCAAGATAAAGAATGTCGAAACTCTATTCCCATTTTCAGATACCAAGATAAGATAAAGAATGTCCAACAGTCTGCTTATAAATACTAATTCCAACCTAGGAGATGACTCATATAGATAACAATGGAGATAGAAGGGAATAGAACCTGACAGATCATCCATGATGAACTTTGCTATCACTAATCCTTATTCTTGAATAGCCTAGAAGAGTCCATTTCTCAGACAGGCAAAGATTATTGACATATGAGTAATAGATCACCATGACCTCTGATATGTCATGTCCTCTTGCAATGACTGGCTCAATTGGTTAGGCCACCTATTTTATAAGAATGACTAAGTCCTTGCATGATATACCAGTGTTCTGATCATGTGTGGTCACATGGATATTGTTTAGCCATGGATCATCACTTGCATGGGGTACACCAGAGGTGTCATGTATAAAACTAATAAGGCAGAGCCACACTTGTCAGGTAGAACCTGATAGCAGTGATGGGTATAACTCTTCCTAGGTGCAATCTGGGTACTTGTCTATCATTGTGCAAGTGTAAGGTACTGTGGAACTGTAACACTATGCCCCTTCTAAGCTGTAATGCCCTCATTACATATAAGATATTAATAAGTCTGCTAGTTCAAACTCCCTCTAACACTCTCAAGGATTTTGAATGAGTCTGGCAAAAGGAGTAGTCCACTTCCATACTGATGCTATCGCTAGAGTATCTATCCCTGCATCCTCTGGTTTTTCTTGCCAGTTTCAGATGACAGTGAGTAGGGGAGAGATTATACTTACTTAACCTACTCACCTCTGCTTTACAGGTAGTGCCTTATCAGGCCATTTGGCTATTCTTTCAGCCACAGGGTTCATGGTTCAAAAATCAACCAGCTGATCAATAGGTTCCCCATTGACAAGTAGGTTCTCCAGCAGTTCCCATGATGCCTCTGCTTCCAAGTATCCTTCCCAGCGTACAAAGTACTCAAGACACTTTCCCTTCCTGTGGAACTAGAACTTGGTGGTCTGTTTGACATAGTAGGCCAGTTGTCCTGTCATGGTCCTGAGGAGTCAGAGCTGCAGCCTTTGGATAAGCTTCTAACATGTGATATAGTTCAGCTGCAAGATGTGGAAGACCAGATGAATTTTCCAGGTATATAGGAGTCTGAGTTTGTATGCTTGTAGCCCCACCTATGCAATGACTTGGAAGGGGCCTGCATAATTGGCATTGAGTTTCTTGGAGTTTTTCTGGGTTGGGAGGTTATCTCTTTAGAGTAGGAGGAGGTTGCCTAGGTTTTGTTCTAGGAGGACTTCATGTTTCTTATCATACCAAGTAACTATTCACTTCTGGACAGTGAGGAGTCTATGATGAACTTCCTGCCAGTTTTGTTCAAGCATTTCTGATCCTCAATAGAATTTTATGGTGCTGACAACATCTGGACTCAGGTGATACACATAATTGGTGAAGAAGGGAGTTTGGTTGGTGCTGGAGGAGACTGAGTTATTGTAGGCAAACTTAGCCAAGGGGATAAGAAGAGACTAGTTAGATCAAACATCATGTAGTTCCTAAGGTAGGCTTCCAAGATCTGGTTAAGGCACTCAGTTTGGCCATCTGTTTAGGGGTGATTGGCCATAGACATCAAGAGCTTGATTTTGAGGTGCTTTATTGTGATTTTCTACCAAGCTTGTAACTTGGGGTCTCAGTTGCTATCTATAGAGGATGGGAGGCCATGATGTTTCCAGATCTGGGAAATAAAGGTGCTCACCAATTCCTTGGAGTCAATATTTGTGTGAAGAGGAATAAAATGTACTATACTTATGAACTGATGGACTATCATCCATATTTGAGTGTAGACATCTGATGAGGGTAAGTCCATGATAAAGTCTATGGAGATCGATTCCCACAGCTTATAAGGGACTTCCAAGGGTATGAGCTGCCTGTAGGTCTTTTATCTCCTAGCCTTGTTTAGTTGACACTGGTTATAGGATAGAATGTATTGTATTATATCCTTCCTGAGCGTAGGCCAGTAGAAGTCGTAGGTGACTAACTCAAACATTTTGTTGCACCTCATATGGCTAGCCATGGGATGATCATGCCTGGATTCAAGAACCTTAGTGCAGAGGGAAGAGGGGACAAACTACAAGTTGTTGAATGTGAGGAGGCCATCTTGCACCTCATAGTTTCAGGCACTCTCCTAATCAACTCCTGGGTTTCCACATCCTTTGCCATTTCCATCCTAAGTTCATCTATAAATTCTGGTTTGAACATGTAGTTGCTTACTCAGAGGCCACAATGTGTTGTCTAGGTTTAAGGAATAGGAGCTCTGCCTCAGGTGTCCCCTTTATAGAGGCATGGTCTCCACACCTAGACAGGGGATCTGCCTTGGTGTTTTTAGTCCTAGGGCAGTAGATGATCTTGTAGTCGATGCTCATAAGCTTCTCTATCCATCTAGTTTGAGGCCTAGAAAGTACTCTGGTGGTTGTAAAATACTCCAAGTTCTTATAGTCAGTAAGGACTAGGACTATGTGTTGAGCTCCTTTACACTAATGTCTCCACTAGTAGTGAAGACAATCCACTATCACTAACATCTCCTTATCATAGATTTTGTAGTTCATTTCCACAGGTAACATATTCTGGGAATGAAATGTGATCAGATGCAGGTGCTCTTTCTGGTACAAGAGATCTCCACCAATGGCAAAGTTACTCACATCAGTTTCTGCAATGAGAGGTAAGGAGGAATTGTAGTAGGTCAAGATTAGTGCTGAGGTAAAGGAGTTCTTGAGGAAGTTGAAGGCCTGCTATTGCTTATGCCACCAGGTCTATTGAGTTTTGTCCTTGGTGAGGTCCATTAAGGGTGCTACTTTCTTTGAGAAGTTGAGTATGAATATGAGGTAGAAGTTTACAAACCCATGAAACAAATGAATATCTGTGACCTTCCTTGGAGTTGGCCAGTCCTTTATTGTCTATACTTTATCTTTAGCCATGGAGATTCTGGTGAATGAGATGATGAAGCCGAGAAATTCCACACTGTGGACTGCCCAGATGCACTTCATTAGTTTCAGTGCTAACTGGTGCTAGTCTAAACATTTTACAACTTTATGTACTAGGTGATTATGTTCCTTAGCTATCTCAGTATAGACAAGGATGTCATCTTGGTAAATGATAACATGTAAGTCAAGGAGGTCTCAAAAGATTGTGTTCATCATTTCTTAGAACACTACAGGGGCATTGCAGAGTCCAAAGGGCATCACAAGGTATTTGAATTACTCATATCTCATTCAGAAACCTGTTTTCTATTCATGGCCCTTACTGATTTAGATGAGATTGTTACCATTCTCAAGATCCAACTTAGTGAACCATTTGGCTTTTTCTAATTCAGTTACAAGTTCCCCCATGAGGGGAATAGGGTAGCAATTTTAGATAAAGACTTTATTTAGGCTATGATAGTCTACACAAAGGCACAAGGAGCTGTCTGCATTTTTGAGAAAGAGAATAGGAGCCCCAGCTGGTGATTTGGAAAGCTGGATCTTTCCTTCTTTTAGCATGTGATCTAGGTACTCCCTAAGCACTTGTAGCTCAGTTTCTGACAGCTTGTAGATGGGGCCCTATAGTGGGGAGGTTCCTTCCTTTAAATCTAGCTTACAGTCCCATGGTCATTGTGGAGGTAGTTTTGATGCTAACCTTTTAGAGAAGACCTCTAGATAGAGTTGTTCCCACTTCTCTAGAGTTTCTAGGGAAGGGTCAATGGAGGAGGATTGGATAAAGATTTCGCCAAATTCTTTAACCGGAAGCCTGGTCATTGCATAGTACCACCTGCACATTCCTGCCATTCTGCTTATGGTATTCACCTATCCCAATACGCCAGAGCCTCTTGCAGTCTCATTGGCATATAGATCTTCATTTGTAAGAGCTTGAGGGCCAAAACATATCAAACCTGTGGAGCTACTATATGCTTATTGCATTTTTTTGCTAGGAAACCCTACCAACTCTACCTTGTCATAATCAACAAGTGGTTTATGGTCTTGGAACCACTTGATAGGAAGGTAGATGTCGATGTCCTCTGGAGTAGGTCTGATGTCAAAGTCAATGTTCTCTTTATGATTGAGAACCTGCATTTGTAGCTTTAGGGTATAATACCATTCTTGATTGCAGGTGCTGTTGTAAGCATAAACATTGACTAGAACTGACCTTTTCTTTTTGGTACTAGGAGCCTGTCTAATATCAGGGCTCCTGATGCTCTATTGTTGAGTTTTGCCATAGCAGAGAGGCAATGAGTCCTAAAACCTTCTACTTTGTTAGTCCACCACTGTAAGGTGCCAGGAACCATCACACACTTGCCCTGCTTATGGCCCTCTTCCTTTGCACAAATAGAAATGTGATGACATAATTGTAGCAGTGATGATCCCTGATCTCTCCTGGCAATGTCATGGCCAGATGCTGCTATACAACAAACTTGAGTGAGGAGTGTTGGGTATCAGAGGTGTGTAGTGTGGTTGAGTTGCAACAGAAACAGGTATCAGTAATGAAAGGCAGTTGGTTACACAACCCACATGTTTTAGCCTTGAGGCCATCCTCATACAAATAAAGAGATCTATCAAGAAACTCTAAGAAGGAAATTCATGGTATCATGAAGGAAGGAGTTTTGTGTGCATAAGGTCATTAATCATGCTTCATAACATCATATGATTAGAAATACAAGCCTTAATACCAGCAGTCCACCTACCAAGAACAAGGGGCTAGGAGCTGATCCCTCTTGAACACTAGTTCTAAAAGAAAGAAAGAATGAAACTTTGCTTACTCCTCCAACTTTTCCTGATAGTTTCAGAAGAAAGGAAAGGGTACAAATTTGTCGATTTGTCAGCTCTTCAAACTATCAGGATGTCTTCTCCCTCTTACCAGGTGTCATGTAGTTTAATAACCCTAGAGGCCTACTCAGTTTTGGTCTTGTTGCTAGACTTATTAGCCTTTTCCTCGGTTTCATCTCTTCCCCTTTTCTGTGAATGTCTTGCCTTTAGTTAGAGCATGTCAACATTGTACTTAGCAAAGCATGTTTTTACCTAGTGGTTAGTTCGTCTGCACCTTGTACAGGCCTTATTATCCTGGGCCCACTTGAGTTCTTGTACAGAGAGTTTGGGAAGCTTGGTGTTGGATGTCTTCTTTTTCTCTGCTTCTGGCTTCTCCTTCTAGAGTTGACCTGATTGCATTTTGGCTACCATGTACTAAGCTGCTATTTTTTGGGTCCTAGGTTTTCCATGGATCCTTTCCCATTAGCCTGGTAGCTACTTCAATCTGCTAGCCCACTGTAATGATTCTCTCAAACTATTCTGTAGTGGTTTAGTAGCCATCAGCATAGTTCATGGCAATGGCTATGTGGAGCTTTTCATGGAGTCCTTAGTCTACCCAGTCCTTAAAAATGTGATCTAGGTATTCCAATACATCATTGAGTATTCTTATGTAGATGATGTAGTCCAGGATGGGACCTGTTTACCTTGATTTCACAAGGAGGGAGATGTACTTAGGCTTAAGGGAATAAGCACCAAAACTCATGTGGACTGCTTCTAAGAAGTCAGTCCATTGGGCTGTCTGGACCATCCACCTATGATGATTGACTCTCCACCAGCTAAGAGCTAATCTAGTGAAAAGTGTTGAGGTGAACTGGATTTTGATCATGTCTATGTGTTGCATTGCAACTGCAGCTTCATGATGTCTTCAGCCTTCCCTGAGAACCTGTCTGGCTCTCTCCATCCTCTTAATCCTATCTGCCTGCTCAGAGTTCTGCCTCTCTAAGTATTGCAGATAGTCAGCATCCATTTCCTCCTAAGGAGGGTAGCTGGGTAGTGCTTTGGCTATTTCCAGCTCCTACCTCAGCTTCTCATTCTCATACTAGAGGTTGGACAACTCTCTTCCCCAGGCTGTCTGGATCTCTTCCCTGATTTTGGATTCTTGCAAAGTGTTCAGATCCTTCTGCTCCTTTAGCTATTGAATGCAACTGAGGAGGATGTCAGTTGTCATCCTAGGGAAGGAGATGAGCAATAGTAGTAGCTGTTTCCCCATTTCCTAGTATACTCAGATAGTTTAGTAGAGGATCCCCTTAGATTTCCTCTTTCTGTTTTAAGAAATGATTGAAGAGTTAATCCTTGATTTGGGAGTAGGCTCCTTCCCCAATGAAATCTCTGGCCTGCAAGAAGGCCACATCAAGTTCTACAAAGCATCTGTAGACCTTGGTCTGGTGTTACTCTATGAAGGCAATTTCTTTGGAGCTGAGGTTGATGGTATTGTGTATAAGAGATGAGGCTCAGGTTCTGGTTAAGCTTGACCTCCTAGCGTTATTGAGGGTCTTACCATTGAATAGTATAAGAGTGGTTTGCAGATCAGTCATGGGTTGATCTTGGCTAGCTATGACTTAAGAATATAGTGTTAACAGTGCATATCTTAGGAGGTAGAATGAACTCAGTAAAGTCCTCACAGGTATGAAGCTATAAGTATTGCTAAGTGAACTCAGATATCTCAACTTATTCTTCTCAACTGAATAAGAACTTTCCTACATCTACTGAGATAGAACATAAAGAAGTAAAGTTACAAGGTAGAAGAGAATATATTCTTATGACTCAAAGCTAGTCTTGAAGCTAAGGAAGAAGGGAAGGAAAAGAAAAAGAAAGTCTAGGGGGGGGGGGGGGAAATTCAATTTTATTTTATCTTTACGACCCTGCTAGGGGTCGTCTAAAAGAACCTCCGCTTGCAGCTATGTCAAGCTATGACGGAGGTAAAAAGATAGCTGACCTAACGTCGGTAGCGAAGTCTACGGCTAAGATAAAATACATGGCTTGTTCCCGAATCCTCCTCGCTTACACGCAATAAACTAAAGAAGAGACGGGGCGGAAAAGAAAAGAACGGTGGGGGAAAGTAAAAACCAAAAAAAGAAAACGCGACCGGCACAAATGCGACCACCCAGTACGTCAAGACAGCAGAAAAAACTTTAAGCGAAAACGAAAAAGAAAAGCCCAGGGAACCCCTTTCCCATCTCCAGCGAGGCGAACCTTACAACAACCGGAAGGAATCGAGGTAGAAGCGAGAAACACTAACCAAAGAGAAAGGGAAAGAGAGAGAAACAGGAGAGAAAATACAATGCCAAACTCACGAAACTTTTACACTAAGGGAACAACAGGAGCAGAAAAAGAGATGAAACACCGAGGGGCCCTAAGTCTCCATTCCCTCTTCCATCATGGCACGCAGGTTCTCCACTCGCTTATTAGAAAAAGAAAGTCTAACAGTCTACCTATAAATACTAATTCTAACCTAGAAGATAACTTATAGATGACAAAGGAGATAGAAGGAAATAGAACCCTAACAGATCATCTATGACTAACTTCCTAATCACTAATCCTCTTTCTTCAATAGCCTAGAAGAGTCCATTTCTCAGACAGGTAAAGATTAGCAATATATGAGTAATGGATCACCATGACCTCTGATATGTCATGTCCTCTTGCTATGACTGGTTGAATCAGTCAGGCCACCCATTCCACAAGGATGCCTAAGTCCTTACATAATATGCTAGTGTTCTAATCATGTGTAGTCACATATATATTGCTTAGCCATAGATTGTCACTTATATGGGGTGTACTAGAGGTGTTATGTGTAAAACCAATAAGGCAGAGCCATACTCATTAGGTAGAGCCTGGTAGCAGTAATGGGTATAACTCTTACTAGGTGTATTCTGGGTACTTGTCTATCATTGTACAAGTCCAAGGTATCATAGAACTATAACAATCATTAACCTTAAGAGAATAAGAGATAGTCATTAACCTTAAGGGAGGAATCCCTAACTTTAACCCTATTACAGTCTGAGATAAAGTCAACAAGGCTCTTGTCTCAAAGAAATCCCCCTCTACCTCCTGCATCTTATCTATCACAAATGCCATCCCTGACAATGTTTTCATTTCTGTTATAGAAAACATAACTGCCTAACAAGTCCTCACCTATAGAAGTGACTATTAAGGAAGCTATGAGGAAGTTCTTCTCTAACACCACCAGCCTCTTACATAACAAGTACATTGTACATAAAATTCCTACCTAAGCTACTAAAGTGCAGACCTAAATCGGTATGTCAGATTTTAACCATATGTCCAAAATCTTTAAGGAGATTGAGATGTTCAATTATAGAGTCCTACTAGTACAAAGTACATGCTGGCTAGCTTCTAAAGAGAAGGTTACTGACAAGAAAGCCTCCTTGATTGTAATTACTAGTATTATTAATAACACCACTTCTATATCTCTAAGGGACTCATAATCCTAAACAAAAACTACAAGATTAAATAGTATATTACATTCAACAACTCAACTTATTGTACCAAAACTCTCTATTATAATACACTCAGTTACTAAACTTAGAAAACCTAAATACTCTAACAATTATCATAATATATTATAACAGTTATCTTTAGTACAACTACCTCCTTATTCTCCTACCCTTATAGAGTAAGCATCCTCCTCTGTCAAAACCCTCTCTAATTTCCTCTAAGACTACCTTTCTAATACAATCCTTAAAGTAATATCTACTAGCAGTCCTTTTCCCCTTTCCTACCAAAAGAATATAGTTAATGCAATACTTGAATAAGTGAAGTTGCTCTCCTTCAATCATTATTTGTATGGATGGGGCATCTACACTTGATTAGGAGCAATGACATAGTCATATATGTAGGAGTGTTAGGATATACCTTTATCTGCTAAGCACTGTCAGGGTAACCTTTATATGGCAACACTTTAATCAGTGCAACTAGACTTCTTTAACACTACTTTCCCTACTCTCTTATAGTCTATTAAAAAGATTTAACTATCTGGCTCTGCTCTCTGAACTAGGCAATAGTCAATTGAATAACACTTCAATAAACTCAAAGATATTAGCACCTGTAAATCTGCCATAGCCTAAACTATGGCCCCTCCTCTCCTAGACTCTATTCTTACTAAATCTGTTAAGAAGATATAGTTAGAGATCTTGAAAACTATGAAAGCTGTGAAGAAGCTTGCATCTTCATAGATGATATACTCTATCGTAATAACTGGTAAAGTACTACTTATATCACCTGATGCCATAGTCACCTAGGCCTGAGTAAATCCCTATGATTACTCTTAGGTTAAGGTTATTAAGAAGAACTGTAAAGGTAAAGCCCTAAGTACACTACACACTACTACCACCTCCTCTACTCCTACCTTAAATTACCTAGCTAAATGAGAGTATAAGATAATTATCAATATTGAGAGAGAAATCCCTGACTTTAACCCTATTGCAGTTAGAGATGAAGTTAAGAATGCTCTTGTCTCCAAGAAAGCCTCCTCCCCCTACCACATCTAATCTATCTAAAAAGCCAGCTTCTGCAATGTTTTCCTCACTGTTATAGAAAACATAACTACTAAATAAGTCCTTACCAATAAAGCAACCATTGAGGAAGCTGTCAGAGAGTTCTTTCCTAACTGTACTAGCCTCTACTATAACTTGCACAAGAAGTACATAGTGGACAATATACTAACCCAAGCTACTGGCATCTCTAATTCCAACCACATATCTAAGATCCTAGAGGAGTTTGAGATATTTAACTATAGAGTCCTCCTACTTGTATAAACCCCTTACTACCTTACTTCTAAGGAGAAGGTCACTGGCCAGAAAACTTCAATTGTTATTATAGTTATTGTTAACAACAACTACCTCCACATTTCTGAAGGCCTTACTATTCTCAACAAGAGTAGGAGGGCTAAACAGTATATCACATTCAGTAACACCACTTAGTTTACCTTTTATAATCAGTATATACATCAATATTTGTGATGCCCTTTCTAGCCTATCTGCTAGTTTTGTACTAGTAAACATCTCCTTACTATATATACCTGTAGCAACCTAGACTGCAAGATCAAAGGCTGATAATGTGAGCATACTACCCTCAAATGCATTAATTATAAAGGTGCCTACACTGCTAATAATGTATACTACCCTACTTACATCATTGCTATGATGTAAGATGATAAGTCTAGGGATCAGCCTAAACATGAGGAGGAAATAGAATCTTACATCTCTTTCTCCCTTTACTTTTATCTTTCTTGTATCTTATAGGAGGACTTCAATTATTGCTTAGTGTATTATAGAACTTAAATTACTTTTCCCCTTTCTATAGTATACTTAGTGCTTCTCCATTTCCCTAAATCTTTTTGTAGATGATGTAATGTTCACCTCCTCAGGGTGAAAGGATTGGGTCCTGCTACTCTACTATACTTTTTCCTAGCTTCTATTGGTTTTTTTCCTCCCCCTTATATACAATAGGTGAGTTTCTGTTTTTCTATTTCTCTTATGCTCCTTCTCCTTACTTTCTTCACTCTTGTACTACTATAGCCTTTTTTACATTGTTTTCTCTCCTACCTCATGAGTTACACTTAGATAGTAGAGTAGCTATAAATTTTGTCATACCATATCCTTAGTAGAATGTATACAGAGCTTGTACCTTAAACAAATGTGATATGATTAAAACAAAAAATATGATAAAAAACTCTACCTCCTACACCTGCTGCAATTAATATAGTAATTACCAACTGCAATACACTTCCTAGCCTATGTGCTGGTTCTGTGCTGAAAAATATCTCAACAAATATACTTGTAGCAATCCTAACTACAAGATTAAAGGCTTCTAGTATAGGTACACTACCTTCAAATACATTAACTCTAAAGGTGTCCCTACTGTTAATAACCTATACTACCCTACTTATATCATTACCAGGATAAAAGATAATAAGACTATGGATTGAGCTAAATATAAGGAGGAATTAGAATCCTAAGCCACTTTCTCCTTTTCCTTTTTTTTTCTTCTTTTTTATAGGAGTACTTCAGTTATTGCTTAGTTTGCTTTCAAACATACATTGTGTTTCCCTTTTTACAGTATACTTAGCTCTTTTACTTTTACCTATTTCTTTTTCTATATATTGTAAGGTTTACCTCTTCCAGGTAAAAGGATGTTGTTCTAGTACTCTTTTTTATTTCTCTTAGTTTTTATCAGGCTCATTCATCCCTTTGTATATGATAGGAGTCTTTTATTTTTAAGTTTTTCTTTTACTCCTTCTCTCATAACACTTTGCTCCCTTACTACTACAACCTTTCTTTGTCACTTTTTCTTCTGCTTTAGGGGTTGCCCTTGGATACTTGGGTAGCCTTAGGTTTTATTATACCATTTCCCTAACTGCATACATTTTCAGATTATACCTTAAAATAAATGCAATATAACTTAAACAATAAAACAAAATAATTGTCAACCTTGAAGGAGAAATCCCTAACTTTAACTAGTCAAAAATATAATAATAGTTATAATAACAATAGTAATAACACTAAACTATACTTTAAGGTGAGAAATAAAGGTAAAAAAAAAAAAAAAAAAAA
>JABYPW010000782.1:1053-20833 GCA_016880775.1 Phymatotrichopsis omnivora
TGCCGTCTGGGCATGGGGGGGAGGAGTAGGTAGTCAAGGAATTCTGTATTTTTTTTGTCGTGTGTTTTAAGAGGTTGTCAGCGGCTGTATGCCTGGTGTAATTAAAAAGAGAAAACAAATCCATGTGGAGCGTTTTTTTTGACGATCAAGTCTAAGAAAGTAAGAAACCCAGGTAAATTTGAAAATTTAACATTGTACCTGTGCCAGAAGTACGCGTGCACTCGATACTTGCACATCGCACTCACAGCCGCAGACATCCAGGCGCGAACCATCAGACTCAATGTACACGTACATGTACAGAAACGAAACGATAAATATAGAAATCTTGATTAGCGATCCTGTCGGGTTTACCCGGATACATGTCTGAGTATGAAGCTGCTACTTTCGCTCTTCGTGTTTGTGCTTGAGCGTTGGTGGAGGATGCGAGGCAGCAGTGCAGGGACCCTTATGGTTTGGTGGGACCAATCGGTGTTAGCTTGTGCAGTTTGTGAAAGAATGAGATAGGGATACTAAACCGGCTGTCGGCAAAGCCCTAATACCGATATCCGCACTCTATAAACTACTCTCTATACCCGCAGCAACATAGAGTTGGAATTGCCCGAATTCAAGCGCGTAGTTGTATGTTCCGCCGGAAGGCAGTGGGCCGTTTTCCAGCGGTGTTGGAACAACAGTTCCTATCCTCCGTCTTCTTTGCGTTCCATTCCGTGCACCCTCGGATGCGAATGGACAAACCTTTCGCAACCCTTGATTTTTTTTCACTTTTAGCATTCCACTTATAGTTTAACCTCCACAGCCCCGAAAGTAGTTGTCACTTCTCGATTGGGACATCTTACATGAAGTACGCTTATAAACATCAGCCACCAATTACAAATACACCCAATCTGAACCCACCCAGGGACAAGCGACAATCCATTCATCCAGGAACAGAGTCCAATAACCCTAACCCTGACCCTGGAATCGAATCCCCCCTTTTCCTTCTCACATACCTGCGTAATTATTAATCTAGAAAGATAGTTGCATTTTATCATCTACCTCACCCAACAGTACGAAAAAAAAAAAAAAAAAAATGCGGTAGAGAATCTTGTCAGGGTTTGCGTGCGTTCAACCTTTCCCCGACCGCTTTATGCAGTCAACCCTCCAGCGATGGCACCTTATCCTGGCTTCCGATGATTCCCACGGTTTATACCCGTGGTTGTGGATGACCAAGGCGTTGTAAGTACACAGAATCCTACCCCCTCAACCCTACCGACTGATACACCATGAACATTAAAACGAGTGATTAGCCATGACCCTAATGTGCATAATCCTTCCCCTTACTTCTCGTTTTTGTTCTTCTATTACTTCACAGCTTGCACAGAAAAACCAGTCAAAACGCATGGTACATACCAACTCTCGCGCCGAACCGTACGAAAATGATAAATATGCCTCACCAAGCACCCGCGCAAATGGAAAAGGTAAAAGTTGGAAGGGTGAATAGCCAAACCTATAGCAAAAAAAGCTGAGGCGATTTAGGCGTCAAAATGGAAAGGAGAGAGAACGGTAAATGAGAAAGGCAGCAAAGCCAAAAGCACAAAGGCGAAACGGAACGATGGACGTGAAAAGTATTGAATTAGCAAAGAGGCAAGCAAAGAAATAAAAAAAAAAAAAAAAAGAAATCGTGGGGGTAAAGGAGAAAATCAAAAAGAGAAAACATTATTCCACAAATTCCAGCATTTTGCTCGGTACCTCCTAGTGGAAACCTCGCAGTTTCTGGATTTTTCTTCTGGTCACCTCTGCCCTGCAAATTTGTGATAAAGTAATTTGATGCGTCAATTATTTCAAAGATTTGAAGAAGGTTACCATATTCAAGCGGCCTAGTTCCAAATCCAGCAAGGGCATATACAAATACCGCTACTACTAGCACAGAAACATAATCAGGCGTACGGATACTTCCGTAACCGGTGTGGCACCGTACAATTCAAAAGTGCACCCCGATCAACAGAAGTCTATCATATGGAGAAGTATTCGAACTACGAAATCCTACAAACAGAAAGGGGAGGGGTTGTAGGAGGTGGGGAAAGAAAAAAAAAAAAAAAAAAAATCCTTGGACATTAGAGTACTCTGGGACATCATTTTAGGGCTTAACTAGCTATATGGGCCCAACCTCCACCGTACCAATAGACATCTTCTCACTATCTAAGCCTGTATTCCTGGCTATACATAGAGTTTTCGGGAAGTGGCCTTGGTAATATTCCAATATCCAGAGGTTTATCCAAAGGTCTTGCATGTATTTTAGGTGGCTGTGTAAGTTCTTACAAAGCGTCGATGTTGAAAGCCATGTCAATTTCATTGGATCGCTCATCTGCAATTCAGCAATTCTCGAGGTTGTTGGAACTGGCTTTGCTCCGCAGGTGCTTGAAGAGTTTTTTCGTGGAAGGATAGCAGGAACAGAGGATCCCAATCGCTATATCAGCGCTTTTGAGTAATTTCAATGTTAGTTGTAGATTTCACTAATAGGTGGTGAACCAGTAAAACGGGGACCAAATCCAACTAACGTTGAAAATATATTCATATTGACGTTATGCTCTTGAAATCTCACATCAGTTTGAGCGCCTTGAAGCAAGATTGGTAAAGGCTTACGGGTAGAATAATCGAAATTCCAATTCATCTTAGAGAAGTTATAATTCGCGATACCCCTCGGAACGCAGGCTCTAAGGTGCAATACCTCCAATCAGCATGTATATTCCTTTTTGAATATCAAAATATAACTCACATTAACCCAACGCACATGACTCCCATCGTCGCAATCTTCTTCTTCGAAGTGGCCCGGACATGTAAAATCAACGGAACCGGCAATAACCACACTATTATCTCGGCCACCGTATTTATGGCAAAATATATCCATATTGCCGAAATGTCTGCGAATATAGATTTACATATTCTCCGTGGGTGCACTTCCCGGAACCCCCCCCTCTGACATTCTTCCATACAAAGGAAGACGATTGTTGCTGCGACAATGAAGCATGCAGCCATGCCAATAGCAACCTTGATTAATCGTGCTATAAATTTATAAGGATTGAGGTGAGAGAGAAAGAGAAGGAAGGATATTTTAGTGCTGATGATAGCTGTCTGGTACAACATATATCCTGATATAAAGCAAGCCTGAGTTATGGAGTATCAGTGCTTAGAAGCTTTTGAGTGGCATTGGTAGGTTAATCAATGCGGAGGGGGATTTACCTTGCTCGGTACATGTCCGTTACCTGTCATATCACATGCGTGTTTTTCAATTCCCCTCTGAAAAACTGAATATTGATAGAAGCGTGGTTTACCACACCTCATTGTAAGCAAAGTGTCAAAAGATGGACATACGAAATTGAAATAGGAATTACAAACCAAGAATTTGTATAACAAAAAAAGTGGTGAAGGAACTCTGCTATTCTGGTTAGCAAATGTTCAATACCATTAAAAAGAATCATATAGATAGTTCAGCCCTTGCACTTAGCATTCCCACTAGAAGACTATAACCTACCGTGGCTACAAAAATAAAAAAATCATCCATTCGAAACCTGCACTTATCGATAAACTTTCTCGTGTATACCCTTGCCATCACTACCACAACCACAATAAGCAGAAAAAAAACGTCAACAGCTATTACTTCCAAACCTCCACCTGGAGTTCTAGAAGTGTAGAGTTCCGATCCGCCGCCTACTCCACAATCCGTAACTGAACCTGCATCCGTGGAAGTTGGTAAGGACCTCCGTATCATTTTGTGAGCCTCGTCAAGGATGTTTTTCTTGTATTGAATCCAAATCTTATGCAGAGGAAATCCAGGACGCAGGTGCCACTGAAACGAAAGCGTTTGGAATCTTGTTGAATCGCTGGTTTTCTTTTCTTGTTGTATTCTTTTTCTTTTGCTTTCGTTCTGTTTTTCGTTTCTTGTTTACTATATTTTCCGTTATTTTCTGCAAGAGTTGGGTTATGGCTTGACGTATATATATCCTCCGACTTTACTGAACAGTTTATCTTATCTACATTTAAGCCGTGAAATTAAGGTGCATATCGTATATGTATTGTGGAAAAAGGCTGCTGGGATGTTGCTGGTACATGTACTAGCCATCCCAGCGCTTGGTTGCGGGAGGGAAACATGAGTTGCTACACAACGATTCATAAATTTGAAGGAAACGGCTTACGCACTGCTGATCTGCCGAGATGAGCGACAATATTGACATGGCAAAAGAACCCCACAACGAACCTGCCAGGCCCCTTCACGGAAGGGTCGGGGTAGGCTGTTAGGTGTTTGGGTGGCGTAGAACACCGACCGACCCCACAGCGTTCGAGCAACAGGAAAACCTCTTATTATCAGGGTTCAGGGTCCGTTTTTCCCCTCTTTTCCTATGGTGGGGGCATGACAAGGGGGTGTCTTGGCATATCGCACAAACTTTCTCGGCGAATGTCACGTGATTTGTAATAGATTTTTGATCGTCAATTCAGTGAAGAGTATTGGAAATCCGAAAAAAGACGATTAACTAATTAGTAAAAAAGCAATACCGATATTCCAGAAAGCATTCCCTCACCATATCGTTGTCGGTATATCAAAACACCATAGGGTTATACCCACCTTTATACGATCGCTATTGATAAATAGGAAATTATAGAGATGGAATTTATTCTGATGCTTTGTTTTATCAAATTCTTCATAATTCCTCCACCGTCAACAGGTAGTAATCCTAACATTATGTTCCGCAAAGGCGACCCGTATCCAACCAGCTGAAGATGCAACCGAGAATGACGGGGAAGAATTATGGGGCACAGATATGGAGGAAGGAGTGAACCACGGTCGCAGGGTATATTCGGTGGATGAAATTGGGGGTGCATATGCTCGTCTTTTGCGATAGATTTTTTTGTTTTTTTTATCCAATTTTCTTTTTTGTATGGTCGTGTTTTTTGTTTTCTCTTCGTTTTTCAAGAGTCACACTTGTCATCCGGTACATCAAATTTATTTTCTATGGTAACAGGGATATCGCAAGGTAAAATCTCATCCGGATCCGGTATAAGGCTTTATCCGGTATATCGAATAGATTTTTGTATGGGGTTCGCAGGTTCGAGCGAAATCCATCCGGTATATCAAGGGATCCGGCATATCGAGGTTCGGCATATCAAGGTGTAGCTGTACTCCGGAAAACGGGTGTGACGCATAGAAATGTGTCACAGGCTAACGAAAAAGGTGTACTTATGCCGGGTAATGGAGTTTAGGACCCGTGAGGTATGGCACCGACGAGATTTCATTGGCTTGACAAAATGCAGGTGCACAGACATTCACCCCAATCTAAACTGGCAGTTTTGAAAAAAAAACAACCGAATGCCACGCTTTGTACCTCCGATTCCAGAGTACTGTGGTGGGGGAACCCTTAAACCTGCACCTGCGGACATTCATTTTGGTGATTACTAATATGATGACTAAGATAGAGAAACCAATAAACAACCATTTGCGGGTCGCCGGTGAGTCTTAATATACAATATTTCGGAATTCCTCATTACCGTACTGAAGCCCATCTCTATATGCACCTAGTACCCGCATGCAACCAAGATAATAATGATATATAGGTGTTGTGGAAACAGAATCTAAAGCTTTTGGAAGTATCTCGCGCAAACCTTCAAGCGAGAACTTGCAATTCTCCCGAGCATAGAACTCTGCTCCACACCAAAACCGCTCGATAAAATTAAGTTCACAATGGAACTTGGGGTAGAGCATAACCATTTGTCCTAATGATTCAAGTTCTTCCTGAAGTCTGCCTTTCTGCTGACGGAAATCCCGTTCCGCCGCAAGAACACTCCGTGCGCAACAGCCACCATCGACATTCGGGTCGCATCCGGTACGGCCGTTGGTGGTAGGACACTCAAGCAGAAAAGCAAAACCATCTGAACGCCATTATTTCCATAAACCCCTCTCCCGTAAGGCTTGCTCCACACCTTTTGCTTTCCCCTTGAGGCTAGGTATTGGGTGGTTCTTGGGAAAAATCATTGCCTGGGGCCGCCGTTTTGAATGAATAAACCCCTCTCGCATTACTGCCTGCTTTCCGCCAGGATGCCGATTTATATGCAAAACGAGAAGCGCATCCGGAGCACAAGCACTATGATTTGAGGCATTATCGAATGCAAAAAGTGCTTGACAGCCAGGAAACGTGCTTGACAGCCAGGGAATGCATATCTGAAAATTGGAAGCGCAATTTTTATTGGATGTTCCACCATTTTCTCGCCTGTCCAATAATTGTCCTTTCCGTACTCCAGAAATCCCATGTTATCCCTCACAGGCTTGCCATCTCGTATTGGCTATCCAGGATTAGACAGCAATTTCTCATTCGATACACTTCCAGGTACACAAAGCCTACCCCCAGGCGTTAAGAAGCCTGAAACCATTATACCTTTTCCTCGTGCTTTTGGACGTAATGGCTGCTGTCCCCTATACATCCATATCCGCCGTTTGCAGTCATTCGCATTAAACGTCGATTCGTCATGAGTGACAAGAACTAAAGGCTTCTCACCAACTGCAAGACCAGGAGGGAGTTCCCAACTAAAATCCTCATGGAAATTGACCAACCGAGGTTTATACTTCTCCCACAACGGTATGAATACATTTTTCCGGTACAAAACAACGTCTTCCCTTTCGTGGCCATCTATATAAACTCCCTTGACAACATTGTTGTAACTAAATCCAAGACGGATTAGCCACTTCCATGCTGTGCGTATACGAATCCTCGACTTAGTTGATTATAGTGAGAATCTGATTTTTTTTTTTTTATTCCCGTGTCACCGCAGCCGGTCTGTTCAATCGCATTGGACACAGCCGGCGTCATATCATCCGGTAATCGTTTGCACTTTTCCAACAGATCCACCACCATATTTTCTGCTCGCCGTGACTGCAAATAGTTCCCAACTGCTTTTTCTAGACCGCGGGAAGCGATATCTGTGCATATATAAGCATTCTTCTTAATTTATATAATTTGCATAAATCTTACTCTCGCCTGCACCGGATAGCCACTCATGCACTGCCAACTGAACTCCTTCGTCTTCAAACCAAGTTCTAGTCTTCCCAAAACATCCCTGCTTTCCCTCATCTATTTGCCATTCTGCAATCCATGTTTTTTCCCATACCAAAGTTTTCCGTGCAAAGTATCCCCCCGGGTTAAAGCATCGGGCAACACTAAGAGCCGTACCCTTGCGAGTCTCGCCGAGCCGTTTTGAACTCTGTAAATCCAAAAATGATAAAACGGCCTGATGTCTATTAAGGCTCTGCCCCTCCAGGTGCACTCGTTTAGAAGCAATCTTTTTTTCGAGATCTTTTATTGCTTGGTCCCTTGCCAACCTCTCACGCTCTATAGAAGAAATCCAGGGACGAGCAACCTGAGTTTCTTTTTCTTTTTCCCTACTACTACTACTTATTTCCCCAGATGTAACTAACCACCCACAAGTGGTCGGCAACCAGCTGCTGCCTTTTGGAGCTCATGTTTTTCCCGTCGACCTCGGTGTTGCGTACGCTTGCTTGGAATCGGTCTCCGAGAATACCGAATTTTCGTTTCGTCAAAAATGATCATACTAACACCTCCAAGACGTTCAAAAATTGTGGGCCCGGTTCATCTAGCATCGAATTCGTCGTTGCCTTCGTTATCTGTAAACTCGCATTCGTCCTCAGAGTCATCATCATCGATCGTGAAGTTATCACATATAGAATTTACTTTAGCAAAATCAAGGTTTGAGATTCGGTTCCTGATTTCGTTTGCTGCAGCAGTCATAACTTCCCCGACTGCACTATCTTCGATATCGATGTGCTGTACCAGATGCTCGGGGATGTAAATCTCTGAATTCCGGCTCCGCTCTTTCGTTTGCCGGGCTTGTAGAAGGTGCTGTTGCTGTCTTTTTGGTCTAGGCATTGCTATTTTCGTTTCTTGAGGCTTTTGAAAAAGGTCTGAAATGTGGTATGCGGGATAAATTGCACGCAGAATTCGCTTCATCAACGATCACTCGGCTCTGTTGCTATGGCAATGGCCGCTTATAAAGGGGCGGACATTGGCCTGTCCCTCACCAAAAATTACTCTTCTTCAAACTGCTAAGGCTCTGCCAAAATACAGTAATTTATAAAAAAACTCTATTTATATTATCTTTATCACCTCCTCTATCAGTATATAGAGCTTTTTTTCCAAGTTTATGTGGTCGCGTAAAGCCTTAGCAGTTTGAAATTTGGTCCTCGGATGGCGCGAAAAGGTGCAACCATACTTTGGAGCGACGGAAAGGTCTCCACTAATTCTCGTAATTTTGTCCGCATCGCGATCTCTATCATCACAACCACGACACAATTAATTAAAAAAAAAATAATGGAGAGTTGTTGTATATGTTGTTAACAATTTTTCTCCGTTAAAAAAAATCACCTATATGTGTGTGGTTTTTTGTAGCGAGCGTTGCGAACTTCGGTAATTTTGAGGTCACCTTTAAGTGGCCCCCACCATACGATTTTTGTTCCAAAAATGCTGAAACGCCCAACACAAATTTCCATTCTAGTTTCACAAATCTTTGCTTACCACTTCTGTTTGAATGTACTTACATGTACAATATGTAAAATGCCATTCCCCAACGACCCACGGCAAGTGAAAAGGATTAATAGCCTGCTTGCTAAATATTAAAACTTTGCCTAAAAAAATTAGCTTACACATAATTGAGTTTTAGTGAAAGAAAAAGGGGCAAGAAAAAAAAATATTCCTTCTTCATCAACATATATATATATAGTATACCTTGATTTTCTAACTATTTTTCCTACAATGTCTACTCTTTTCCAACGTATATCACTTACACCCAGGATGCCACCAAAATCAAAAAACATAAGCATTGTACAGTGGCAAGTGTACAGCAATAAAGAGACAGTATATAAGCTAGGATGCTAATAACTATTATTTTGTATAAAATACTTTGAATATGATAAAGCAATTTAATGTGTTGAGAGTTGTCTCATGGCTTCACCTGACAACTATGTTGTCAGTGAAAAGAAAAGAAAAAAAAAATACACTACACCATTAGCACTCAAACTTGAATATGTCTACACACATAGGGTATACTTGAAATCATTACCAGTTTTCCTTACTACTATACTAGATAGAGATTTGATTCATTTTTTTTTAGGAATAGTACAGAAATGATGTCATAGTGACTAGAGAGTTGCTACAATGAAATGGTTTTTCTATCATTTTTGTATTCAATAACTCGAATGTAAATATAGAATGAATGCTATAATTCTACTACTACATAAACTAAATTTGCTTCAAGCATTATACCTATAGTAGTTACATCAATAGAAGGTGTGATAGGAGACTAGTGAAGGATGTAGACTAATGTATAGCACAAGAAGCATCACAAGAGGACTTTACTGAGCATACTCAGATATCTTAGTTGGCAAGCTATAACTACTTATGTTTTTACCTTTTATTGCAGAGTTATAGAAAGTGTAAAGAAGAAAAGTATAGTATATTATTAAGGCTCAAAGATGGTACAAGACTTGAGATGAATACTAGAGAGAGAAGAGAAAACATAACTTATTGCTAGCTATTAGATTCCTTTGGTCACTATTATATAAATACCTTGTATATACTTAATTAAGAGTAAGAGGCAAGGATGGTCTAGTGGTATGGCTATCCTAGTGTCCTTGTACAGTAATGTACAATGTCATAGGTTCAAATCCCATTTGCATCACTCCTAAAAATACCACAATTTCCCAGTTAATCATATGTTTTGTAGCATAATTGAGTTTTCCCCAACTGTGCATGGTTACCTAATCACTAGTTCAGTCTATGTAAGCGAATATAACTGATGACCTCAATGGCCATATAAATGGTTACCCTGATGGTACTTAGTGAATTCACTGCTGTGTTATACGAATATGTCATATGGAATTATGTTTGGACAATGCCCTATCTATATATTAGTAATCCAAGAGAAGATCAAGTCCTTAATTAAGAGCAAAGACATAGTTATATACATAAGACCATCAGGATATACCTTTATCTACTAAGTGCTATTAGGGTAATCTTTATACAGCTATTATGTTAATTAGTCACATTTGCTTATATAGACTCAACCAGTAAGTAGGGAACCATATACAGTCAGGGAAAACTCGCTTACACTATTGTAAAGGACAACTCCTTCAGCGATACAACTGATGCTTAGTCTGTATCGGGGGTTTTGGGTAAATCAGGATAGAAGAAGATACACAACTCTGTAGAGGACTCAAGAGATGCGCATTGAGCGAGGCAACGATGTGCTGAAGGTTTGTGGGAATAACTCTTTATTCCTAAGGTGTATACTTAAGATACTGCGTGAAGAAGAAAGAGAAAGAAATACAGGACCACGAGATTTCCTTCTCTTTTATACCAATCGCCAAGAGCACTGCCTCCCTTCTAGAGCAGTCTCTGTAAAACCTGTTTTGTCCACATGACCCTTTCCCATACGTCATTCAATCTAAACACTGTTCTTATGACCTTCGCAAGGCAGACAGCTAAACATGAGTGACCATACATGACCGAGTGATAATTCATGATTCGTAACGCGGAATTCTAAAGAACATCATTAACAACAGGGAACATAAGGAGAATACAACAAGTAGGAAAGTACATGACCATGGTTCATTACAACTATAAAACCTATGACCAAATAGGAAATCATAGTATTAGGGAGTGGTATGAGTAGGATTTGAACCTAGGACATTGTATATTACTACAGAATGATACCAAGACAGCTATACCACTAGACTATCTCCATATATAACATAACATATTTCTCATATTCGAATTCCCTAAGCACCTTCGATGCTTACATAACTGGGATGCATATAACACATTGCTTATCCACTCCCTCTTATGTACTCAATTCCAAATAAGTGTTTATATAAGGGATTACAAAAACAAAAAAGAACCTCAATAAAACATTCCATTACAAATTCCTATATGCTGGTTAAATTCCCTAGAAAGTTGATTATATAATTGATTAGAAATATGCTGGTATTCAGGCAAGATTATATATGCTTCTTAGAGGGAATACCTCCTATAGTCATGTCCTCTAATGATATAGCCAATTAGTATATCATAATAAGATCATGGTAACAAGTCCCATTATCAGTCATGCATAGCTAATCCTATGTATATTGCATTGTCAAAGTTTTACCTTACTTAGTTAGAGCTCAGTAGCAACAATAATTATCACATAATATTGTGGAACAGTTATACATAGGAAGGATATACTCATAAATTCTAACATAACCTAGATATTGACTTATAACTTAGTTCTACATACAACCTGGTACCTGGTATGATCACTTGAAATGGTATTCTATAATAGAAGGAGTATTAGGCTATAATACTAAGGCTATATTAAGGTTAACCTGATAGCACTTAGTGAGAATCGCTCCTATGTATATGAATATGGCCTTGCTCTTAATTGAGTATACCTGACCTATATATATAATTGTAACTGAGGGAGTATAATACTGAGCCTATAATAATAGTAAATAATAAAACTTTACTATTATATATAGAATTTTAATCATAATATTATAGTCACCTCATAAATATCTTATTAATCCTACCAAGAAAAGTTCTCCAAAATTTGTTATAGAGTAATTAAAACAACAGTATACTAGTTTTCATAGGCTTCTACTTTTTCTTAGTTAAGTTTCCATATAAGTCATACTTAAATCACCTTTTTGTAAGAAGATAAAGGAATGAAAAATTATCTTTTTCATATATTAGAACTGCAGCTCTAGTTATGATTGTCACAACATCATTCCTTTACTTCAGAAATAGCATATCGAGGTCATCTTTATCTGCCTTGAAGATTGTTTCTCCTAAAAGCTCTTTTCTATCAACAATACCCTTAATAGTTTAATTGTATTCCTTAATAATAGCATTTTTATAGTGGTTCATATATTCTAACTCCTCAGTCTTTAGGGTGATCTCATAGGTCCCTAAGGCAGAATCGTAAGAGTATATAGCTTGACTAAACCTCAAGGGCCTGGCAAGATTTTTTCCTTTGACCAATGCAAGAGCGGTAGCTACATCAGTCATAGTAATATCTTAAGAAGCCATCTCAATAAGAATATTGTATAATAGAAGACTTGTAAAGGATGTACATACAAGTGTAGGCACAAGAAGCTTTGCAAGAGGGTCTTACTAAGTAAACTTATATATCTTAACCAGCAAGTTATAACTGCTTGTGTTTTCACTTTTTATTGTATAGTCAAGGTATAGTAATAGTATATTATCAAGAGAAGCAAAATATATTCTCAATACTTAAAGATAGTATAAGACATGAGATGAAGGCTTAAGAGCAGGGGAAGAAAAAAAATATATCACTTATCTACTCCCACTTAAATATCCGATTCTAACTGAGAAATCTCTAAGGAGTTTGAACAAAAGAAAGAACCTAAGTAGAATAATCCATCATAATTTCTACAATTGTTTTGTCATCCCCTAGAAGAAGACCAAGATGTGATTATGAATCAGCTTCTAGATCAGTAAGATCAACTATAAATTTCAGAAGACAAAACCCCTTAAGTCATATCTTATGAAGATAAAGCTCATTGGTATATCATGATAAGATCAAGGTAAAAAGCCTTATCATCAATCATATATAGCCAATGTCATATATATTATATTATTAAAGCCTCACCTCACTTACTAAGAGCTCAGTGATGATAATACTCATTATGTAGTCCTGTACCTCAACTCAAGGGAAGAGATACTCATAGATTCTGACATAACTATTTCTATTAACTTGGAATTAAGTTCTATACATGCCCTAGTACCTGGGAAGACCATAGGTACATTGTTCTATAACACTTATTATCTTCTTCTAACTAGAACATCTTTTCTAACTCTCTTCATTGTAGTATGTATTTCTCCCTTTCTTCATTCCTTGTAGGACATTCTAGCATAGCATGCTTGACAGTCTTACAGTATTGGTAATAGTGCATACATAAGTAGTTAATTTATCCCCATGGTATACACATTAAGAGGTGTGATTTTCAGGATTACATTTGGAAAATCTAGCTATATATTTCTATATTTATGTGAAAGATATAGTTTTCCTAGAGTGATATTTCTTCTAGATCTTTTAACTTTTCAGTTGTAATAAATTTCTAGTTTTCAATCATTTTGTTATTTATTTTTGTCATGATTTCTTCCACCACATATAGGGATGGTACAATATCATCTTTGAATACTATCCTGTAGAACCATTTTCTAGTATATAAGTATAGTATAATATGTTGCATAGCTCTGTCTAGGTGTGGGGGCAGGGAGCTTCTAGCTCTGTATACATTTAGCATATTCTACTCTTGGATATATAGGGGAGTTATATTCTTCCTAGATGTGGTTTTTTTAGACCATTTTAGTTTCATTTTTTGGGTATCCTGAAACTCCTTTGGTATAGCTATTGGGTAGGTTTTTGTAAAGGACAACTCCTTCAGCGATACAACTGATGCTCAGTCTGTATCGGGGTTTTTGGGTAAATCAGGATAGAAGAAGATACACAACTCTTTTAGAGGACTTAAGAGGTGCGCATTGAGTGAGGCAACAATGTGATGAAGGTTTGTGGGAATAACTCTTTATTCCGAAGGTGTATACTTAAGATACTGCGTGAAGAAGAAAGAGAAAGAAATACAGGACCGCGAGATTTCCTTCTCTTTTATACCCATCGCCAAGAGCACTGCCTCCGTTCTAGAGCAGTCTCTGTAGAACCTGTTTTGTCCACATGACCCTTTTCCATACGTCATTCAATCTAAACACTGTTCTCATGACTTCCGCAAGGCAGACAGCTAAACATGAGTGACCATACATGACCGAGTCATAATTCATGATTCATAACGCGGAATTCCAAAGAACATCACTAACAATAGGAAATACAAGGAGAATACAACAAGTAGGAAAGTACATGACCACGGTTCATTACAGTATCCCCCTCTTTAGGCTAGAACTCTTGTGACAGCTAGGAATACTTCTTCTCTCAGGTGGTCATCTCTCACATTCTCCACTATCCAGCGCAATCTTTCCCTAAGATTTCCAAGCCGGATGTGTAGGGGCATCGGTGGGCAATACTGGCACACTGCTGAATCACATTCAGCTACCTCTGGTGGTGCTTCAGGTAGGTGTTCCTCCTTGATCTCCAGGAGCTGGGGATCGATAGGAACTGCTGGCATCGGTGGGGGGGTGTATCCACTAGGACTGGTGGATACCTTCGATATTGGCGCATACTGCCAATAGGGTTTCTCAGGGTCCACCTTGATAACTGGTGAACCAAGGGGCAATATGGGGGAAATAGGTGGTAAAACCTGTTCCTCCCATCGCTGGAACTGGTGGCTTAGGGCGAACTGTGGTTGTGGAGCGTAAAGTGGCGGCTCCAGGGGTTGGGGTTTTTCGTTGGGCGAGACCGGTGCCCAACTCTGGTTGGCGATAGTTCTGAGACCCAATGCTGGAGGGTCATCCAGGGGTTCCTCCTTCACTGTGCTATCTTCGGGGGAGGTGCAAATTCGTCCATACTGGTCGAAAACAGGCACGACCATGGTGGGAGATGGGGAAATCTCCGTCATTTCCTCATCTTCATCACAACTTAGGCTTGTTGGGGAAGTGGTGGTGGAACTCATCGATGAGCTCCTGGGAGTGCTCGAGGTGCTGGGAAGGCTCCCATGTAGGCTTGGAGTAGCTGACCCATTTGACAAGGTAGCGAAGAGCACCACCTCGAAGGCGTTTAGAGTCGAGAACACTCTCCACTTCGTACTCTCGATCTCCTTTCAATGACAATCGGAGGAGGTGGAGGATTTCGATAGCCTGGGACTGGTTCATGTTTGCTTGCTGGTTCTAGTAGAGAGATGTAGAAGACTAGATGGATCTTCGCAGAGCGAGGAAGCTTGAGTTTATATGCTCGAGTTCCGACTCTTGCTAGAACCTTGAATAGACCAAGTCGTTTGTGATCAAGTTTCTTGGATAGCCTCTGAGTGTGCAGATTCCTGACATTCAGCCAAACCTTCTCTCTGACTTCTATCACAGGTGCCGGTTTCCTTGACTGATCTGCCGCTTCCTTCTGGCTTCCTTTTGCATAAGCGATTTCTGCCCTGCATAAGTCATGCGCTTCCTGTAGGCTGGTAGCGAAGTGCTTGACACTTTCAGGGGTGTTTGACCTTCGCCTAAGGTCTATGTCTATCGTAAAGTGTGGGTGGTATCCGTAGTTTGCATAGAATGGGCTAACTTTCGTAGTTGCTGAAACTTGATTGTTGTAGCTGAACTCTGCAAGGGGGAGCGGGATGCCCAATCATCCTGCTGATGATGGCAATAAATCCGCAGATATTGTTCGAGAACTGAGTTTGTTCTTTCTATCTGACCATCTATCTGGGGGTGGTATGCCGTGCTGAGATTGCTTTTGATTTTCAGAACCTTGCACAGGGATTTCCAGAATTCCGAAACAAACTGGGTACCACGGTTGGAGGTAATGTCTTTCGGCAATCCATGATGCTTCCATATATGATGTAGATACAGGGTTGCTACATCTTCGCTTGTTGCTTTTTCCGTTGTAGGGATGTAGTGCACCATTTTGGTCAGGCGATCCACTACTACAAGGATTGTATCATGTTCCTTGCTTGTTGGCAATCCCACTATGAAGTCCATGGATACCGAATTCCAGGGCTTCTCAGGTATTTCCAAAGGTTTCAAAGTGCCGAATGGTGCATGTCTAACAGGTTTCACTCTCATGCATGTTTCGCAATAGCTGATGTATCGGCTGATGTATTTCCGCAATCCTGGCCAAAAATAGTTCCTTGTGACCAACTCATATGTTTTGGCTCTTCCTGGATGTCCGGCGGCTATATGATCGTGGTTTTGTCTGAGTACTTCCAGTTTTAGGTCTGGATTGTCAGGGATGCTGACTAGGTTGTTGTACAATAACAATCCTTCCTTGATCGCGTAATCTGATAGTTCCGCATGTTTCGAAGATTTTTCTCCTCTCTGCAGGGCCTGCAGGATAGACTTTGTGGCAGGGTCCTTGTCATAAGACCTTTTGACTTTCTCTTCGAAATCTTGATTTCTCTCCACTTCCACTGTTGCTGAGAGAACATGCAGTTCTGGACTCGCTTGCAATGCAGGGTCCAAATGGCGGGGTTGGATGATCATCTGTTCCTGATAAGCGAGACGTTCATCCCCTTCCTTCGGAAGATCTCCGATCTTCTGGTTAAAGAATCAGGTTTTCCTCCCTGTTTCCCTGGTCGGTAACATATCTGAAAGTTGAACCTTGATAGGAACTCGGACCACCTTGCTTGTCGGCGATTCAACATTCTCTTGGTCATAAAATATTCCAAGTTTTTGTGATCTGTTATCACTTGAACTGGAAATTTCGAGTATGCAATATGTCGTTCCCACTCTGTAAATGCGAGAATAACTGCTAACAGTTCCTTATCATGCACAGGATAGGTGCACTGTGCGGGGTTGAACTTTTTGGAGAAGTATGCCACTGGGTGCAAAACTTGCTTTCCGTCCTCATGCTGGAACTTTTGGGAAAGGATGTCTGCTGCCACATGATCCGATGCATCCGTTTCCACAATAACTGGTTTTTCTGGGTCGAA
The DNA here is from genome assembly GCA_016880775.1 of Phymatotrichopsis omnivora. Taxonomy (NCBI): domain Eukaryota; kingdom Fungi; phylum Ascomycota; class Pezizomycetes; order Pezizales; family Rhizinaceae; genus Phymatotrichopsis; species Phymatotrichopsis omnivora. The sequence goes on from JABYPW010000782.1 coordinate 17,678, forward strand.
GTGTCTCAGGGTTGGCGCTGATGTGAACGCTTCTTTGAGAGTTTTAAAAGCAGCGCTTGCTTCCTTCATCCATTCGAACTTTTGGTCCTTTTTCAATAGCTTTGTGATCGGCGATACTACTCTTGAGTATCCTTTGATGAATCTCCGGTAGAAGTTTGCAAATCCTAGGAACATCTGAATGTCCTTGACTGACTTTGGTGTTCCCCATCCAAGTACTGCTTCTACCTTTTTGCTGTCCATGGTGATGCCTTCTGGGGAGATGATGTATCCGAGAAATTCCGTTTTTTCGACATGGAATTCGCACTTCTGAGGTTTGCAATAAACTTTGTTTTCCCCTAGCTTTTTCAAGACCGTTTGCACATGACTGATGTGTTCTTCCAGGGTTTTCGAAAAGATCAATATGTCATCTAGATAGACAACACAGAAAACGTCCAAATGATCTTTTAAGATGTCGTTGATGAACGCTTGGAACGTTGCTGGTGCATTTGTGAGTCCAAAAGGCATAACCTTATACTCATAATGACCATACCTGGTGCGGAATACAGTATTCCATTCCTCACCTTCTGCAATTCGGACTGAATTGTATGCCTGTCTCAGATCTAACTTGGTGTAGATCTTCGCTTCCTTCAATCGTTCCAATGTTTCCTGGATTAACGGCAATGGATAGCGATTTTTGATCGTGACTTTGTTGAGTCCGCGATAATCCACACATAGGTGGAGCGATCCATCCCTCTTTTTTAAGAACAATATCGGTGCACCAGCTGGAGACTGCGACTCCTGGATGAATTCTTTCGCTAGGTTCTCTTTTAGGTACTTCCTTAGCTCTTGCAGCTGTACCTCTGATAGTCCGTAGGTAGGTAACCATGGTGGTTCACCTCCTTCAACCAGTGGAATTCTGTAATCGACTTTTCGGTGTTGTGGTAAGGCGTCCGCTTTCTCTTTATCAAAGAGGTGCAAATATTCATGGTACTCTTCTGGTACCAATTCCTCTGGCGGTATTATGTCTGGTGGTTTCCCTTCCTCGCTAGGTTCTGTAACGCTAATGGCATATAGCTTGCTGTCGTTCCTTGCTGCCATGTTTTCGAAGGGTACCGCTCCAATGGTGGTGATATCGATTCCACTTCTCCCTTCCTCTTCTAGGAAGGTAAGATGATTTCTCTTGAAATCCAATTGCGCTTGATGGTGCTGTAGCCACTGCAATCCTAACAGGATAGGACAGTCTGCTAACTTCATGATATAGAACAACGCTTGTCCCTTTCTTGGTCCAACCTGAATTTCCGCTTCGGTGACCTTGGTGATTTTCCCGCTACTTGCTTGTCTTCCATCGACAACGGTCAAATTTCTGGGGACCTCCAGTTTTGACATAGCGAAACCGTTTTTCTGCGCAAATGTTTCGTCCATAAATGCGAAACCGGTTGCCCCTGTATCCAATAGGGCATAACACTCCACGGTGTTATTCAACGTTGCTTGGACTATCAAATGTTCTCCTTCTGAAAACATTTCTGATTTTTCTGTTCTGGCGGCTTTCTGGGTATGGCTTTTCCCTTGGGTTTTCCTCAGAGCTAGACCACCATCTAGTTCTGACTCTTGGAGTTTCCCGACTGGATTGTGATGGTTGCCACTTTCGCGCTAGTGGTCTTTGATTCTTTGCTGGTTTCCTTCTTTGGACAGTTCTTGGTGAAGTGTCCATCTTTGCCACAATTGAAACACAATCCTTTGTTCTTGCGGCGATCCCTCTCTTCCTGAGTGATCTTTTCTTTATCCTGGTGCTGTCCCTTCTGGCGGTAGGTGCTGAACTTTTTCTGTTTCTTGAAACCTTGCTTCTGCTGTTCTTCTCAGGACTTGCTGGCAGGTTTCTCTTCCTTCTTCGGAATTGACTCAAGCTGACTTTCCAACTGAATACACAGTTGTGTGAAATCTGAGTATGTCTTAAGGAGGTTCGACTGGTGGGCCAGGGCTTCGTAGATTTTTCCTTTCAGCCCTTTCTTGAACAGGAGTATCCTCATCCTGTCGTCTTCAGGTAGGTTGGCATTGAATGCAAGACCATCAAAGTCTGCGCAGTACTCAGACACGTTCCCTTTCTGTCTGAGGTTTTCCAGTTGCTGGTATGCCGTATTATCCTTGTCTGGATCGTCGTAAGCTTTCCTCAAAGCTTCTTCAAAAGTTGACCATGTTTCCTCAGGTGCTTTTCCACTTTTGGAGTTTTTCAACCTTCTGGCAATGTACTATTTTTGCGCTGGTCCTTTCAAAAATGATGCTGCCCACTTAATCTTGTGGCCCTCGTCTTCGAATCTGTCCTCATTGACCTCGAAGGTGTCCATACACCTTGTGATGAACAGGTCTAACTGGGTACGATCCTTCCCATCGAACACTTCAGGGTCCTTGAGCTTTGCTAGCTTAGGCATTTCTCATTCTTGTTGTTGCTCCTCTTCCAGTTTTTGTTGTAAGTCGTCAATCCTTAACTGGAGTGTGACCCGCTCTTGTCTCAGGTTTTCAAGTTGCTCGCTTTCCGGTACTCGCTCCTTCTTGAGGCTTTTGATTTGTTGCTGATCTGCAACTTATTGCTTTTTCAGGTCCTCAATTTCTTGCTCTTGATCAACACTAGAGTTGTAATGCTCTCTGATCCAGTTTCTGATCCTTTGGTACTGTGGAACGGCGTGGCTTTTGTTGAGGTTGTAGATATCTCGCCAGGACTGTAGCTCGTCTAGGCCTGGGATAGGATATGCTTCTTCTATATCCTCTGGTGGGTCTGGAAGCTTTTCCTTGGTAGACATTGACTAATGCCTATGACTCTTTGCTGCTAGGAACTCGTCGATACTTGGGTCTAGGATGGCAAGTAGAAGGATTCTGAGTTTGTCGAGCTGGACTGGGGTAACAGGGTGGTTCTGGTGTAGCACAACAAGATCGTCTTTGTACAGATAGAGAACAATCTTATCTTCGCTCTCCTGGTGTACCGGTTGTGTCTGGGAAAATAGTGACTTCAACTGCAAGGTCGTCAACCTTAGATTTTGTTACAGTTCCAAGGTACCACGGACTTGCGCGATGATAGACTAGTACCTAGAATGCACCCAGTAAGTGTTACACCCATCACAGCTACCAGGCCCTGCCTGTCTCGTGTGGCTCTGCCTTATTGGACTTACATAAGTACGGCTCTGG
>JABYPW010000783.1:0-20828 GCA_016880775.1 Phymatotrichopsis omnivora
AAAAAAAAAAAAAAAAAAAAAAAAAAAAAAAAAAAAAAACCTCCGGGAATTGGCGCCACCCTGGGTTTACCCCGGATCTAGGGCAATAGGGGAATGGGTAATGCTATAAAAGGGTCTCCATGTACTCTAGATTTGTGGGAATTCATTTTGGTGGTTGGGGAACGCGATAGTGCAACAAGGTTGAGATTTGTTAAACGTACTTTGATTGTTTTGCGGAGAGCGACGTGCGGCGAAGATGACAAAGGCATTCAATACTTGGCTGGCGACTTTTTCTGCTATTGGGTAGGCAGCGCTATGCGCCAAATTTAAAATTCTAAAATTTGTTGGAATTACGCTAACATTTCGGATTAGGTCTTTCCTTTTCGGGTGAGCAGAATGTCGTCAGTTACTTGCAGTGCTACGGGGATAGTTGAACGTGTACTAATTTCGAGCGGCCAGATATGATTCCGGTGTAATGACCGACGTCATCGCATCAACGGACTTCCTGACGTATATGAAGACCGATCAAGCGTCGCCGACGCTTGGTGCTATCGTTTCCACGTTTGCCGGAGGAGCTGCCATAGGAGCATTGTCAGGTGGCATCACGATGGATAGGCTGGGAAGGAGAATGTAGATTGCACCGCTAACTCTACTCCAATAATTTCCCCGTGAATCTTGATAGAGAACCAGTTTCTGAATTTTTTTTTTGCCAATTATCAGATCGATCCAAACGGGTGCAGTCGCGTGTATCGTAGGCGCAATTCTGCAGGCGGCAGCGGTGCAATTGTCGATGATGTTGATCGGAAGGATTTTGACAGGATGGGCTGTTGGGCTTATGAGTATGGCAGTGCCGGTGTATCAAGCGGAGTGTGCTCATCGTAAGGCTGTTCTTTTCAAATTCTTCAACGTTTCAATCTTTATGTCCAGGAGGAAGGTTTTTTCTAATTGGATGGGATTTTTCACAGCAAAATATCGAGGTTTTATGGTTGGGCTAGGTCAGCAAATGATTGGAATAGGATACATGGTCTCGACATGGTAGTCCCCGAAGTACTCTTCAAACTATTTGCTGTATTTAACACAAATGTTTTGGGCAGGGTTGGCTACGCGGCAGCTCAGACAAATAACAGTTTCGAGTGGCGATTTCCCCTTGCCTTTCAAGCTCTTCCCGCCATTATTCTCGCCATTGGCCTCACTTGTAAGGCTCCGTTTGTCAGGTCTCAGTTTACTTTACTAAAATTTCGAATGCTAGGGTTTCCCGAATCACCTCGGCAATTGATAGAAAATAATAAAATCGATGAAGCATATGCTGTATTGAAGAAATTACATTACGACGGGTCCAACGAGGAGTGGATACGCAGCGAACTTATGGAGATCAGGGATACGATTAAGGCCGAGAAGGAAGTGGAGGCTAAAAGCTGGACCGTGATGTTTAAAGTCCCGGCTTGGAGGCTTAGGTTGGCTCACGGGGTTTTGGTGCAAATATTCACACAGGTGGGGAAAATCTCACAATACCTTTCTCTTTATGGAATTTTCTGGGGCCGTTCAAGCTATATATAAAGTGAATTAAAACTGACCATGGATTCCTACAGCTCACAGGAATAAGTATGAACACTCCGAGCGGGTATCCCCACGTAACTAACTCCGAAAACGCTCTAACATCCGATAGACGTAATCGGATACTATCAACATATTATGTATGTCCGCCTTGGTATAACCGGCAATACCGCACTTTTAGTAACCGGAATCTACAACGTTGTCGGCCCGATGTCAAGTATCAACCCTCTGATCCATCTTACCACCCCAAGAAATACTAATCTTAAAACCCATAGATTTTATATCCCTCATTTTCCTGATCGACCGCGTGGGCCGCCGAAAACCACTCATCTACGGCTGTATTGTAATTACGATATTGTTGATTCTGGAAGCGATATTGAATTCGCAGAATCCCTTGGGATTGAGAAAAGCTTATTCCGTTGCAGGGGTTCTTATGATTTTCTTGTGAGCCCTTTCCACCGATTTTCGGGGTCATACGAGGACACTGATGCGGCATCGCAAATAGAGTAAACATAACCTTTTCGATGAGCTTCGGCCCATGTTCATGGACCTATATGAGCGAAGTTATGGTGTGTTATTTGTGATATGATATCAAGTAAAGTGCATTTACTAACATAAGATTAGCCGATGCAAATCAGAGCGCGAGGGACAGCCTTCGCCACAGGGGTAGGAAATTGGGCGGTAAATGTGATATTTTCGCAGGTGTGTTCAACAACTTTCCGGGAATAGCTATGGCCATGATACTGACTTCCGAGAAGGCTTCTCCCCAAGCCCTGGATGTATTGCAATGGAAATATTATTTCGTATTCGCGGCATTTAGTACGTAATCTGCTCCCGATAGGATCACCCAAATCCCTTGCAACATGAAGCAGTTAACGATAGATAGATATCGCGGTTACGCTTCCAACGATCATATTTATGTTTAAAGAGACCAAAGGCCTCTCGTTGGAAGAGATCGATCTACTCTTTACGGAAACAGAGATTCCGAATCGTTTGGGTGATAGTATGGAGATCAAGGAAAAAGAGAATGAAAGCGTATAGGTGAAATGAAAGTTAAGGAGAATTTTAGGAAGGAAGGAAGGAAAGGAGGTCGAGATTTGAGCGTCATGTGTGAAGATATGTTTGAATACTGCTGGATGTGTTTCAAAGGGAATGAATAGATAGGTATTTCGTAATGAGATTATGCATGTGTAGTTATTATACTTACGGAATATATGTATATTGAATGGAGAATGGAGAATTTACCATGTTTACGAAAGATCCCGACACAGTATCATTTAACTATAGGTTCCCGGTGTGGAACTTGTTACTTGAAATTCTATGAATAACTATTTGCTATTTTTTGCCCAGTTTCGAGCCTTTACTTCGCGGACGAAGTCTTGAAGTTTTTAACTTATTCTCACGGAAGTTTTCCCGGGCCGATAGAAGTTTAGCCAGTGCGATACCGGCTTTTTATATTTTTTTATTTACTAGTAATGGCCGGCTCTCGCTCTTCCTCTAATTTGTCATCCCGGACAACCGTTATCACAACCCTCATCCTAACTCTTTACATCCCGATGGTCCTTTTTTTACTTCACGTATTCTCCATCCTTGATCATGTCTATTATACACATAACCTTCCGATCGAATCGATTATCAAGTATATCGTCACCGACTACACACCCGCGTACTTACTATGTGGTTTTAGGAATGATCGCAGTAATTTCAATCATGTAGTAAACGTTGTGCGCGACATGGGAAAACATCAGCGGCTAGGGTGATAAGTTAACCACGTTGCAAACACCCTCCTTCAATGAAATACCCTCACCTTACACATAACGCAAGCGTTGTGAAAAGATGATCACCGCAAACCTTCGCTCGATTTTGAATGGAAAATTGTCCAGGAACGGAATTCGTGTGGTTGAAAAAAATTCGTTGGGCCGAAAGGATTCGTTCAGCTGAAAACAAAAAAACGTGTGGCAGTTTTCCTTGACCACATCGACATCCTTCGAGTGAAAGTGAACGATGAAATAGCCGTTCCCGCAGCTATCCCTTCTCATCTCCAAAGGTAGGGCGAAAAATGGTTTGGAGATTCGTTCATGAAACAGCGCCCGACTCGTGTTCTCTCGACGGCGAGTTTCTATCACCACCTAGATCACGACTGGGAGATAAACGATGCACAGTCGATCTGCCAGCAACGTTACGAGAATTCCCAAAGTTTAAAAATTTATTCGACAACCCAAGAGTTCAAGATCAGGCGGCACTACATCAAGCTGATCTAGGAATTGCACGATTTTTTTTTTTTTTAAAAAAAAAAAAAAAAAAAAAAACTCAAGTCATTTTCCCCGGAATGTTGGGTATTTTACGAAGCGAAGTGGGGAGTTCTTGCTATATTGTAGACTAATATATGTTCTCTCGCAGCCGAAAAGCGAGATTCCGCACTCCATACTTCCGATAACCAACCAAGACCCACGGCGACCCCTTCACGAATTCTCCGAATTTTCGTTTCCTGTTACTTGGGGCAACATCTTCGCCGAAGGCCTAAGTTACCCAACTATAGACCAGGATTCGGTACCAGGCGATCACCCCATTATTCGACTGCTGAGCCCTAATTATTTATTCGCCGAAGGTGTTCCTCTTGCAGTAAGTCACAACACTAAGTTCGAAGATTTATGTTGCGATGTAGGAGGAACAAAAGAATATATTCGACTACCTTAAAGAGAGAAGAGTATGCCAATCTTGAACTCCCTCGGATCACTCACTATTACTTGGACGGGGCGTGAGAGAAGAGTATGCCAGATAACAGGCCTTTATATACACAAGAGCCGAAGTGCGCCAAGATAGGCCAAGATGATCTGCGGAAACAACAATCGGCGAAAGAAAACCCTATAACGAAACAAGCCCTAGAAAAACAAAAGAGAACCCTGAACGAGTCCCCTACAACAATTTACTTCCTATGTTATTGGAAGCATGCAGCAACTGATTCCAGCCGTGGCCTTTAAACCTTCTTCCGCCGAACTTCGTTTTCTTCATTCCGGATAACCAGGATCCAGTTACTCCGAAAATTTTAGCCAATCATCTACGATAATTTAAACTACATGCCAGGATCCCCAGAAGCGTGCCATCAGAATCCGGAAGGCGTTTTATTGGCGTTATAGTATCATTAAGTTGGTGTGATTTTTTTCTGCATTTATTTGTCGCCACTGCGTTCCTTCGTTATTCTGTTTTAAATATTTTTAACGATTTAACTTCATAACTAGCAAAATATTAGGACAAACGTATCCATGACTTGTGCCAGGAAATGGCCGAGGGCCAAAGGATGCTATTGACTATCTGTATGGGGGTTGTGTGGGAAATTTGAATGATAAAATACTATGCACGTTGATAACGCCCTGGAGTGTAATGTACATTGTACATGCACCTATGCAGACGAAATAATGAAATGCTGGGCGCAATTAAAGAAGGGAAAACGGAAGAAAATGGAGGAAAAATTTCTAGTGGAATGGGGTGAAGATCTTTTCCATTCTATTCTATTCTTTGGTGTTTAAGTCAGTATTAAGATTTGATGAAAGAAAGGGAATTACGGAGGTATGGATGAAATGGGAGAAGGAGATGAGGATAGCGGAAATTTTCATTTACTTTCTTTTTATTTATTCGGTATTTTTATAACGGAACAAGAGTAAATTTAAGGATCTATATGTTATCCAATCTTTTTTTTTTTTTTTCTTTTTTTTCGATTTCCATTCGGTATATTATTAATAAGAACCGCCATATTATTGGTAACTAATGTGTTTTTGGGCTTTCCCACCACCATTATTAGGGTTGAATCAGCTCGCTCGGGCAACCTCCTACATGCAATTCAAACGGCCAGTAATTCAATAATTCAATACATACCTAATTTTACATAATTAAAGCCAGAGCGGACATGTCACATTGGAAACGATATTAGAAAAGTCTAAAATAAGTCTTTCTTTATATCTCCTGTAATCAAAGCACCTCATTGCGGAATTCCACTACAAGAGTGGAATAAGTTTTTATTTATGCTATCATTTATGCAGCATGCGCAGTAAACCACGCGGACAAATGAAGAATTTAGTATTAATATATTAATTCAGATCGTGCTTTTCCTAACAAAAAAACCCACTCGACATACCGTGTAAAACGTGTGGTAAAAGTATAAACCTGACATAAAATTATTTCCGGTCTCTTAACGTTTTCTAGTCATTACTTTATACGTCCAATTGCTGTGAACTCATGCTTCTAATTATGTTTAGTTTTTGCACTTCTTATGTGAAAGGATACGTACTAACTACCCATTACTATCTAGCCGGTGTTTTCATTAACTTGCAATATATTCAACCTTTGGTATGAGCACATGTACATGTACAAATGGCGCTACATACCTGCGCAGGTGCTTAGTTACCACATTAAAGAGGTCCCAGATCTTTATTTTTATTTTCTTAATTTGCTAGCGGCTACTAATACCCATTAATTCTCGATAAAGTATAGACACATTCTACATATATATAGAAAATATATTAAAGCTTTATTCCAAATTTTATACCTAGGTTTTATTCCTAATTTTTCACTTTAATGAGATTTTGCATTACCATCCATTGATAGCCTGTAATGTTAATGATATTATAACTGGTAAATCACCGGAGAATGAACCTGCCGAGGCCAGGCTATATATGAGATTCACCATCCTCAAGAGTGGCACGTATGGATTTAACTCGAAAATACAGTCATTAGCTCATAATTACGTTAAGCTGAGAAGCTTTAGCATTTATTTCGCGGTGTTGTTAAATGAGTATGCAAAGGACGAAGATAATTAATGCGAGCAAGATAGTACAGAATAGGAAAAATGTGGAATGTAAGCAAGTGGAAAACCTTCGCGATAACCGAAGGGTGCTTGTACACACGTCATAGCGAATGAAGGTACATACCTGACGCTTCTACAATGTGTGACTATGTCCTTGCTCCTCATCGAGTATAAACGCCCCGTCCACATTGCAAGTGATCGAAATGGGAAGTTAATTGCAGCTTGTACATACGTCAGCAGACAAATGTTAATGCACGGCATCTCCGTGCTGATAGGCGTGAAGATTTTACATATGAATAGTAGCGACTTATTCAGGATTTCCCCAAGACTCTGTAGAAATACTTGACTAAATCCTAAGCATTGGCCTTGTGTGTTCCTTTCTTCGCTAGTTCTGTGCCCGTAAGTACTCTGACCGTAGATTATATCACGGGTTGCCTACAAAATGGGCGCAGCTACTTCAGGCCACAACGATCACACCACTACCTGCATCCAGGATCTGAGCTTCCCTCCCTTACAATCACTACAACTTAAACGGGGCATGTACAACTTGGACGGGGCGTGTACAACTTGGACGGGGCGTGTACAACCAATTAAGGTTAAAGACGTCGTCACAAGTGTAGGAGCATCAGGATGTACCTTCATCTGCTAAACGCCGTCAGGGTAACCTTCATACAGCCATTGTGATCATCGGCGGAAATTTGATTCCTTCGTATGGGCAGGGCGTTTGTGATCATCGGGCGCAATTTGTGATCATCGACTGCATTCGAAGCTTTATATACTCTTTTTGCTATCGCTACTGTTCCCAGAAGCAACCCCAAGCCTCTAATAAGTGAAACCTCACAATGTCAACAGAAAACAACCTTCGCGAGCTTATTTCCGATTTCTCACCTTCACCGGTGCCTTACCTCTCACCCGGCAAGGAAAGCGAGACGCAAAGGAACGGTATTAAAGCACTGACGTTCATCGACTACATGGACCACTGCCGTGCGACTGCCGGCGATTCCACTGTTCTCGCGGCTATTCCTACTCATTTGAAGACTGATCTTGCCAGGAATTGGTATCGAGTACTGGTTAAAAAAGAAACCGAGGGGTACATCAGTATCATGGATGTTATTTGGAGCCTTCTTGATAAGCACGTGAACTCGGAACTGAATAAGATCTGGGATGAACGTTACCCGAATGGCAACAGCGACAAATATTTCAAGTCCTCCGAGTTCGCTCAACGATCGTTTTATATTCAGACCATCCAGGACCTCGAGAAAGAGGTCGATAAACTCCGGAAAGAGATCGAAGATCTGAAAAATGAGTCGTCAGAGCAAACCGGTTAGCGACCTTTTCATTTCCTCTCCAACAAACCATTCCCTCATATCACCAATACGCTTTGCCGGTGGAAATTTAAATTAATTAACGAGAACCATCAGGTGATGGTGACCGTCCTCAAAGCAGTAATGCAACCCCGACCTCAACCTTTTTCGGAGCTCCCTCGCAGCCGCATCTTCGTCCTTTCAAACTCGAATACTCCGATGGCGCTACCGATCGGAATGTTCTCATTCCAATTCATGACGACATGGCTTACAACGAATTGGTGCCTCTCGCAAAGAGTGCCCTAGAATTTGTGGATCCAACTCTCTTTGAAAGCAGGGATTACAACAAATTGAGATTTATATGCACAAAACGAGGAGTTTTCATCACACCTGATGTTTGGCCGCTAGTTCGCGCAGAATTGGAGGTCGTCCGGGTTGCCTTCATTTAGTCATTTCAAAGAGATGCGATGAAGAATTTGCGTTTTATTTATGGCTGGGGGTGGAATCAAACCGAATTTATGGATGCTTCCACGCATTGATTTAGTTTACGCATTCATTTTGTTTTTGTCGTTTCTTGCACAACTTTTATTCGCGTTCGCATTTATGCAACTCTCTTTCTTTGCGATCTTCAAGGCTTAAATACTATCAAATGAGCGACGAATATCCGGAAAGAAGTGTTTTTCTTTTGCCACAAATGCTTGTCTCACTAACTCGGCACAACACCAGTATGAGTACAAATATTCCAGCTATGTATCTTCTTCTCGTATTCAACAATCCAGACTTTCGTAAACATTCAAGCCGCTAATGAGTCACCAAGAGTCGGATAGCCGTCCATTCTTTCTAGGACACTGCCCTACCAATAATGACATAAGAGCTCCTATATTCCCTTTCCAACCGTGCGGTTGTCGCACCTCCATCACTCTAGCAGCTCACCTCCGAAAACCCCCTGGCCAAAGCATACAAAAATCACAGAATTCTGAAAATCCCTATCGCTGAAGCAGGTGGCATCGTCCAGCGCTTGCTCTTTGTATGAGATTGGTTCAAAAAGGAATTTGGATAATGAAATACATATTCGCATTGATAACACCACGGAGTGTGCCTGTGTCTATACGGATGGAGTTATGGAATGCTGAGGCAATTAGCGAGGAAAACGAAAGAAGAATACTTCTATCAGAATCGAACGGAGCGGCGGAGGTCACTTTCGTCCTTTCCTTTGGTTAAGTCAAGGTTAGGGTTTGATCAAAGAATAGGAATTATGGAGTTATGTATGCTATGAGAGGAATCAAGAATAGCAGGAAATTTCTATATTTTAATGGTGTTTTCTAGCGAAGTGGGAGCAAATTTTAGGATCTATATGTTTTTTCGATTCCTATTTGGTGTTAGGGGGCGTCCGCGAGTGACGGGCCGTGAAGCACATTAGCACAATAGAGTAGTGTTCTTAGCAGTAGATAACAGAATATATTCTCAAGCCAGGCCTTTGCTTCCAATAGTATATATATACCTCGAGCACCGTCTCGCTTTTATATACAGCCCCCCCCCCCCCCCCCCCCCCCCCCCCCCCCCCCCGGGTTGCTTATATGATTAAACGCTCAACATTAAGGGCGCGTTTGGTGGTTCAGCCAATTTCAATTCATGATTTCCAAGAAATCGGTATTTTGCGCCCGATTTGATGAAATAGAAAATGCAGGAGCGTTTAGCGTTCCACAAACTCACAATTACAATTTTCGCTCGCGCCGTAGCTGCTCCTCGACGCTTATTTCAGTTGTCTCCTAAGATGCTGATTATGAACTACCCAATTGAAGCATAAAAAAAGTGTTACGAGGCATTCGCAGGACTTCATGAATGCGAAGTGGATTAGAATTAAACAGTTTTGCAATATAATGCCTTCCTGTTAAAGATGAGGTACGGCATTGTTCCCTATCGTGGTATAATTGACCATATACACCAACTGCCAACGCAATTTTACATAACTGCGGTGTTAGCAAATTATTAGCTTCCGTCGTCATTGGGTCGGGTTTGCGGGTGGATAATATGGAGTAGTGTTGAGATTCTGGTGCCACGCAGAGTTCACATAGGCATGGGTTGAAATTCCATGTTTTGAAAATTCAGATCTGACCAAAATCGCGACTTGAAGACACTTCCTATATCTTGAAGATCTACAAATGAGGACGGCAACGCGTCAATTTTGGACAAAATCATATTTTGCCCAAAACTATGAAATCTTGGCTAAATTTCATGAAATTAGAGGACCACCAGATGCGCTCTCAGATGCGTCCTTTATAAAGTTTTATATGTGCATGTAATGCGCGCCGATAGCTGCAATCATTACCGCTATATGTATAAGGTTTCCAACCATTCTTTTGTTTACATACGTAACATTTGGCATTTACCAGTTAACCAGTGCTTGAGCATACAGTAATACTTCCGATGATTCTACCTTTTAATAAATCTATACTTATGATAATTCTATCGCTTCTCGATAACCAAGTAGGTTATATGGGAAAAAGCATGCATAGCACCATATTTCCAATAATTCCGATTTCCAGTGAAAATTGGGGCAAAATTCCAGAAAAAAATTCCAGAAGGTCAGATGGGGAACAACCTACCTTTGCTCTACTGAGCTATTTTTGTCGTCAGCTACGTCCATATTCGGTCGTCTGCTTGTTGATCTCTGGATTTCCTGCACCTTGACTATTCAAATTAGTTCTGCATTTTCACTTCTGAATTCCATATTTCCAATAATTTCAGCCTCGAGCCGATGGAGGCACTAGAATTATCAGGAGTATTACTGTATTTTTCACTGCTAATTGCAAGCATATAAAAGTTCGACACTGCCACACCCACCACTGGACGGCTAGCGCGTGACTGGTGCTAGCACTTCCTTCTGCAGGATACAATTTTAATCACTCCTCTGTACATCAGGAAATACATAGCGATCAGTCCCAGAAGATTATTGACAAGTCCCCCACTAGCACTGAAAAAATATTAAAGCCCCAGCTTAAAGAAGAGGAGCAGTTAGACCAGTTGCTGGAGTTACAAATGTATTTGTAGGGAATAAATAATTAGTAACAAAATTTGAGAAATGTAATTAAATCTGACCTTGGAGAGTTCCTCGCATTGTTATCGCGGCACCCACTGAGTCGCATATGTTTATACATGTGGGATTGAATCTGCTCGATGCCTGTGGCTCCGGCGGTATTTTTGCACTACCTACCTGGTCCTACAGGTGTCGGCTCGCGTGAGTATAGTACATACCGTCGTCGTATATTCTGTCATGCCCTGCTTATGAGACATGCGTAAAGAAGGATCACCACTGCAGGCCACACGCGACTTCCTGTCGGTATAATGTACAGTAGTTGAGTCCACGACAATCGCATCAACATCAGCATCCTACCTTAAAAGCAGTTTCATATATTCCTTCCTCCATAGCCACCGTTCTCAGAAGCAACCCCAAGTTACTGTAAGGTGAAGCCTCACGATGTCAACAGAAAACAACCTTCACGGGAGCATTTCCGATTTCTCACCATCATCGGTGCCTGTCCTTCCATCTCTCAAGAAAACAGAGGAGCAAATGAATGCCGTCAAAGCACTCACGTTCATCGACTACATCGACAAATGTCGTGCGACTGCTGGCGATGACACTGTTCTCGCGGCTCTTCCTACTCACTTGAAAAATGATATTGCCAGGCAGTGGTATCATACACTGGTCAAAGGAAGGAACGGGGAACCGCTAAGATTAGCGGATGACGTTATTTGGGGTCTTACTAAGACGTACGCGAATCCAGAAGCGAATAATATCTGGTACAAACGTTACGATCCGAAGGTCCTGGACGCATACTTCGAGTCCTTCGAGTTTGCTCAACGATGTTTTTATATTCAGAATATCCAAGATCTCGAGAACGAGAACCATAAACTACGGGAAGAGAATGAAGATCTGAAGAAAGCCATGGCATCGTTGTCAGTTCATAGCAGTTAGTGACCTTTCCATTTCCTTTTGTTCAATAAGCCATTCTCTCACGTCACCAACACAGTTTTTGCGGGTAGAAATGTAAATTAACTGGCGATAATTCCCAGGTGATGGTGACAGCTCTAAAAGCGACATTTCAACCCCCACCTCGTCCACTCTCGTAGCTCCCTCGCAGCCGCATCTCCGTCCGGTGAAGGTCGATTATTACGTAGGAGCTGTGTTTAAGCACGGTGTGCACATTCCATTTCATGACGACATGACCTACGACGAACTGGTGTCTCTCTTTAAAAGTGCCATAGAATTCGCGGTGCCGGGTGAATTTGAAGATAAAGATTACCGAAGATTAAGATTTTTTCTCTCTCGAGGAGGTTATATCACGCCTGATGTTTGGACGCTAGTTCGTGCGGAATTGAAGGTTGTCGGTGCTGTCTTCATGTAATAACTTTAAGGAGGCGAGGAAGAGTTGTGGGAGGGCCCTTTTTTTTATTTATTTTTTTCTTCAGGGTCGCGAGTGGTATCAAGCAGAATCTATGGATTTTTTTCACGCAGTTATTTATTTATGCATTCATTTTGTTTGTGGCGTTTCTTGCACGACTTTTATTCACGTTTGTACTTATACAACTCTCTTTCTTTCGAATCCTCAAAGTTTAAATACTACCAAACGAGCGACGAGTGTCCGGAAAGAAATGTTTTTGTGTTTGTCACAAATTCTTGTCTCACTAACGCAATACAGCACTAGCGCAAGTACAAATACTCCAGCTATGTATCTGCCTCTCGTACCCCCCCCAAAAAAAAAAAAAAAAAAAAAAAATACTGCCATTCGTATACGAACATACATGTCGCTAATGAGCCATTTACAGTGGAGTAGCTGTCCATTCCTTCTAGGACGCTACTTTCTCAGCAATTACATGTACTGTACATAAGGGCTTTCCTTTTTAACCTTGTGGCTGTCGCACCTCCATCACTCTAGCAGCTCACCTCCGAAAACCCTAGGCTAAAACACACAAAAATCACAGAACGCCGGAAACCGCTATTGCCGCAGAATGTGGCATCGGTCAGCGCCTGCTTTCCGTATTGGATCAGTTCAAAAAAGGAAATTTGGATGATGAAATAGATATTCGTATTGATTGCGCCAAGAAGTGTGCTTGTATCAATGCGGAGGAATGCTGAGGCAATTAGCTAAGGAAATGTAATAATAAAATTTCTAGTAATATGGGACGAAACAGCGGAAGTCTTTTTCGTTTTTTGCTTGTGGTTAAGCCAGGGTTAAGGTTTGATGAAGAATTATGGAGTTATGTATGTTAATGAGAAGTATCAAGAATAACAGAAAATTTCTTTTATTTTTCTATTATTTATTCGGTATTTTTTAGCGGAATGTGAACAAACTTTAGGATCTGTATGTTTTTTAATCGATTCCGAGTCGATATTGTGAGGACAAAACAAAAAATATCATTGCTTGTATCTGTGTCTGTTGCACACTACTCGGAAATAATGTCAAGAATGGGGCTCATCATGATTACTACTGGCTACGAGAATTGGCTTTTCTTGTATGGATTGATGGGAAGAATGGATTGGGAATACGCGGTGTTGGGAAAGTTTAATTTTGCTGAACGCGTTTCTTGTGGTTTCGTTTTTTGAGTGCATAAATAACTCCATTTTTCTGTACCTGCGAGAGGGCATCATCGCGACAAAATGCTGCGTGGCCAATTACTTCACGATCGATAAAAATTTTTCGAGTCGTTTTGGTTTTTTTCCTATTCGAACCGATGATTAGATTTGAAATCCACGATTCTGTCTTTCTCGATCGACGGTTACTGAAGTCCGTAGCCTCAAGCGACTTCCGGAAACTTTCTGTTAAACCCGATCCCTTTTTCTCTACGTATACCTTACACCTCGTAGGGCGATTCTCCCGTGAGACATTCCCTTAGTATCATATTAACGAGAGCTGGCATTTACTAGTTCGACTAGTGCTTGCGCATATTTTTCATTACTAATAGTTACAAGTGAGATTGAGTATCTACTTATCAGACATGCCTAAAGAAGGATCACCCGTTTCGGGCCGCACGCTTAACAAGCGCATTTCCGATTTCTCGCCATCATTGGGGCCTCTCGAGAGGCAAATGAATGGCGTCAAAGTACTGACGTTCATCGAGTACATCGACAAGTGTCGCGCGACCGCTGGCGACGACGCTGTTCTCGCGGCTATTCCTACTTACTTGAAGAATGATATTGCCAAGAGGTAGTATCAAGCACCGGTCAAAGAAAAAATCGAGGAAACGCTGAGACTCACAGATGACGTTATTTGGAGTCTTACTAAGACGTACGCGAACTCAGAAGCGGTTAATATATGGTAAAAACGTTACGATCCGCAGGCCCTGGACGTATACTTCGAGTTAGTGACCTTTCCATCTCTTTTTATTCAATAAGCCATTCCTTCACGTTGCCAAAACAGTTTTGCAGGTAGAAATGTAGATTATATAATAGACGAGATTTTCAGGTGATGGTGACGGCTCTCAAAGCGACATATCAACCCACACCTTATCCACTCTCGGAGCTCCCTCGAGGCTGCATTTTCGTCCTTTGAGAATCACTTATTACGAATCTAAGGAGCGCTGTGAGCGTGTTGTCGTTCCATATCATGACAACATGGCCTACAATGAACTGGTATCTCACTTGATACGTGGCTTAAAATATCGGTGGCCCGGCTCATATACAAACACTAGTTGCAAGGATTTGATACTTTACCGCGCTCACGGAAAAGGTCTCATCACGCCTGATTTTTGGCCGATTATTCATACAATCGATGCATACTCTCGTTGAGCCGCTTTAAGCTGGCGGGGAAGAATTTTTTTTTTTTTTTTTTTTTTTCAGGTCGGGAGTGGAACAAGCGGATCTTATGGGAATTTTCCACGCAGTAATATATTCATGTTCACACTCACGCAAATCCTTTCCAAATCCTCAATAGTTGGTTTAAGTACTATCAAATGAGTGATGAATATCTGAAAAGGCGAACTCTGGAGGCCTGTGTCAAATCGAGAGGTGTTTTGTGTTTGTCACAATCCTTGTGCCTCACCAAAATAGCACAGCATTAAATGTGAACCCTCGCACAATTATTCCAAGTACATATGTAACTGGATCTCATTCAAATCTTGGATTTTGTATATATGCCGCTAATGAGTCCCTTAGAGGGGGTAGCCGTCCATTCTTTTTAAGGCACTGGCCTCTCAATAATGACATAAAGGCTCGTATATTCCCTTTCCAACTTTGCGATCGTCGCACCTCCATCACTCTAGCAGCTCACTTCCGAAAACCCCATGCTGAAGCATACAAAAATCACGAACTGCTGAAAACCCTTATCGCCGGACCAAGTGGCATCGATCAGCGCCTGCTCTCCGTATAAGATCAGTGCAAAAAGAAATTTAAGATGATGAAGGATATATTCGCATTGATAGCGCCACGAAGTGTATTTGTATCTATGCGGAAGAAGTTATGGAATGCTGAGGCAATTAACTAAGGAAACGATAGAAGAAATTTCTAGAGAATGGGACGAAGCAGTCTTTTTGTTCTTTTTTTTGGGGGTTAGTATTTGGTGGAAGAATAAGAATTATGGAGTTATGTATATTTCGAGAGGTATCAAGAATAGCGGAAATTTTTTATTATTATTTCTGTTATTTATTTGGCATTTTCTAGTGAAATGGGAACAAATTTTGGAATCTGTATGTTTTTTTCCATTCCGTTTTGGTATATTAACGAGAGCTGGCAGTTACTGGTGCTTAAACATATTTTCGTTACTAACACAAGTGAGATTGAATCTGCTTGATGTCTGTCGTGCCCCAACCTTAGAAAGTTCAGGGTTATAGCCCTATTGGAGGGATAACCTCTCAGGTCAATTTTTTTTTTTTCTCTGCCGGTGTAAACCTCCTAGGTCAAATGGCCGCGGGTCTGCTTATGCGTGATTAGTAAGTATTAATAGCATTTTTAATTGATCATCACCACCTGTATAGCTTGCACGAACGCTGGAGTCTTCCCAAAGTTCCATTTCTCGAAAAATATTCCCACCCCCCGTGCAATAGTGCATTGCTGGCACACCTATAAACTTGAACTATTTTTTTGATTGCCCTCTACACCGTTTTCAAAGAGTCATGAACCAGCACTCGGATACTCCTACCGCCACTATCGCCGTGACCGCCTACCCCCGATTCAGCGATTGCACCGACTCCTACCTTTACGCCAACAAGCAAAAATGACAGCTGCGTCAAGATTCAGAAACAGCAGTTGAATACCTCAAAACAGCGGAGTGCCTCCTTGTAAATGCGTCAGGACAAATTTTTTTTTCTCAACAGAAAATTCATATTACTTTAAGCCGTGAACTGGAGGACGGGCAACTTGAAGCAATTTCACTTTCGCTTGATGGAAAGAATGTTTCATTGATTGCACCCATGGCTAGGTCACTTGTATATCAAGCTATATCTGTTTTGAGGCCGAAGAATGCTATTGTGATTTTGTCACCGCTGAGTGCACTTCAGCATGAACAAGTTGAGGAGTTAAGGGTGCGGTATTTCGTCCTGCGCTATCACTCACGACACAACCCCCAAGAGTCTGATCACTGGAGTATGTTCTGGAGAGTAATGTTCGTGCAAACTATACAGGTGGCGATCTTTATGTAGCTCCGCTTCATGGTCCTCCAATTAAAAATGCTAATAAATACTTATTAATTATGCATAAGCAGACCTCCACACAACGCCTGCCATTCGACCTAAGGGGTCCTCCCTCCAATAAGGACAGAACTCCGAACTTGTCTAAGGTTGTGTCGTGGCCTGCTTATGAGGCATGCATAAAGAAGGATCACTCCTCACGCGACGTCGATTGTCGTGTAGTTTAGTCTTCGACAATCCCAGCAACATCTGCATCGTTGCTTAAGAGCAGTATCATATATTCCTTCCTGCATAGATACCGTTCTCAGAAGCAGCCCAAGTTTCTAAAAGGTGAAGCTTCACAATGTCAACAGAAAACAATCTTCACGAGCGCATTTCCGATTTTTCACCATCATCGGTGCCTCGCCTTCCATCCCTCAAGAATAAAATGGAGGAGCAAATGAATAGTGTCAAAACGCTGACCTTCATCGACTACATCGACAAATGTCGTGCGACCGCTGGCGATGACGCTGTTCTCGCAGCTATCCCTACTCTTTTGAAGAACGACACTTCCAAGAAGTGGTATCAAAAACTGGTCAAGGGGATAACAGGGGAAACGCCGAAACTCGTGGACGACGTTATTTGCAGTCTTCTTAATACGTTTGCGCAGTCAGAAGCGGACAGTATCTGGGTCAAACGTTACGATCCGAAGTTCTCGAACGCATACTTCGGGTCCTCCGAATTTACTCAACGATATTTTTATATTCAGAACATCCAAGACCTCGAGGAAGATAACCATATACTTCGGGAAGAGATTGAAGACCTCAAGAAAGCCATGGCATCATTGTCACTTCATAGCAGTTAGTAACCTTTCTATTTCCTATTATTCAATAAACCATTCCCTCACATCGCCAAAACAGTTTTGCCGATAAAAATGCAGATTAGTTGACGAGAATTTTCAGGTGATAGTGACAAGGACATTTTAGCCCGCACATCATCTACACTTGAAGACCTCCCGCAGCCGGATCTCCGTCCTTTGAAAGTCGATTATTACGTATACAACGACCTTCATCAGAGTATTCTCATTCCATATCATGATAACATGGCCTACGACGAACTGGGGCCTCTCGTACTAAGTTGCTTGGAATTTGGGGCGCCCGGTTACTTTAAAGAAAAAGATTGCGGAAATTTGAGGTTTTTCCGCCCTCACGATGAAGGTCTCATCACGCCTGATATTTGGCCGCTTGTTCGTGCAGGATTGAAGGTTATCAATGCTTGCTTTATTCAGCCGCTTTAAAGAGGCGAAGAAGAATTGTAGGAGGTTTTTTTTTTTTTTTTTTTTTTTTTTTTTCAAGGTCGGAAGTGGGTAAACCGGAATTTATGGATTTTTCCAAGCAGTAATTTAGTTTATGCATTCACGTTGTTTGTGTTGTTTCTTATATGACTTTATTCACGTTCGCCTTATGGAACTCTTTTTCTTTCGAATTCTCAAAGTTTAAATACTGTTCAATACAAAAAAGCACAGGGTGCTGGGGGTCACTATCGCCGAAGCAGGTGGCATCGGCCAGCGTCTGCTCCCCACACGGGATCGGTTCAAAAAAGAAATTTGGATGCTGAAATACATATTCGCATTGATAGCATCACGAAGTGCACTCGTATCCATCCGGAGGAAATTATGGAATGCTGAAGCAATTAACTAAGGAAACAAAGGAAGAAATTTCTAGCAGAATGGAACGAAGCAGCGGAGGTCTTCTTTGTTCTTTTATTTGGGTTGGTATTTGCTGAAAGAATAGTAACCATGGAGTTATGTATGTTCCAAGAGGTATCAAGAATAGCGGAAATTTTCTTTTATTTTTTCCGTTATTTATTTGGTGTTTCTAAAGGACTGGGAACAAACATTAGGTTGTGTATGTTTTTTTTTTTCGATCCCGATCCGGCATATTAACGAGAGTTAGCATTTGCCGGCGCTTGAGCCGATTTCTCATTACTAATACTAGGGAGATTGAATCTACTTGGTACCTGTCGTGCCCAACCTTAGACACGTTCAATGTTCTGGCCCTTTGGAGGAAAACCCTTAGGTCAAATGGCAGGCGTTGTATGGTTGTCTGCTTATGCATGATTGGTAAGTATTTAATAGCATTTTAAATTGGAGGATCATGAAGCGGAGCTAAAGATCACCACCTACATATATAGTTTGCACGAACACCACTCTCCAGAACATACTCCAGAGATCAAACTCTTGGAAAGTGTGTCATGAATGATAACTCAGGATGAAATTCCGTACCCCCAACTCCTCAATTTGTTCATGCTGCAATGCACTTAGCGGTGATAAAATCACAATAACTTCTTTGGCTTCAAAACAGATATAGCTTGATATACAAGTGACTTCTCCCACTGTGGGTGCATTTGATAAGACGTTTTTTCAATTAAGCAAAAGCGAAATTGCTTCAAGTTGCCCGTCCCCAGGTTCACGGCCTAAAGTACTATGAATTTTCTGTTGAGAAAAAAAGTTTGTCTTAACGGATTCGCAAAGAGGCATTCCGCTATTTTGAGGTATTCAATTGCTGTTCCCGAATCCCGTCGCCACCGACTTTTTTTGCTCATTGGCGTAGAGGTAGGGGTCGGTGCAATCGCTGCGTCGGGGGTAGTCGCGGCGGTCACGGCGGTCGTGGCATGACTCATTGAAAACGGTGTAGAAGGCAATGAAAAAAATAGTTTCAAGTTGATAGGTGTGTCGCCAATGCGCTGCAGCACGAAAAATGGGAATCTTTTCCGAGAAATGTGACCTTGGAATGACTGTAGCGTTCGTGCAAGCTATAGGTGCTGATGACCCCCATTGAAAATGCTATTAAATACTTACTAATCGTACATAAGCAGACGCCTGCCATTGGACCTAGGAGGTTCTCCACTTATGAGGCACGCATCACTCCGCGCGACTTCAGCTATCGTGTAGCAACGTCTGCATCCTTGCTTCAAGAGCAGTTTCATATCCTTCCTCCATAGCTACCGTTCTCAGAAGCAGCTCAAGCTATGTCAACAGTAAACAATCTTCAAGAGCACATTTCCGACTTCTCGCCATCGCCGGGGCCTTTAGAGAAGCAAATGAATGGCGTCAAAGCGCTGACGTTCATCGACTACATCGACAAATGTCGTGCGACCTATGGCGACGACGCTGTTCTCGCGGCTATCCCTACTCACCTGAAGAACGATACTGCCAAGAAGTGGTATCAAACTCTTGTCAAAGGAAAGTACGGGAAGCCACTGAGATTAGCGGATGACGTCATTTCGAATCTTCTTAATACGTTCGCGAACCCAGAAGCGAATAATATCTGGTACAGACGTTACGACCCGAAAGTCTCGAACGCATACTTCGAGTCTTTCGAATTTGCTCAACGATATTTTTGTATTCAGAATATCCAAGACCTCGAGAAAGAGAACCATAAACTACGGGAAGAGATTGAAGATCTCAAGAAAGCCATGGCATCATTGTTAGTTCATAGCAGTTAGTTACCTTTCTATTTCTTATCATTCAATAAACCATTCCCTCACGTCGCCAAAACAGTTTTGCGGGTAGAAATGTGGGTTAATTGACGAGAGTTTTCAGGTAGTGACAGCCCTCAAAGTAACATTTCAACCCTCACCGCATCCACACTTGGAGGCTCCCCACAGCCGGATCTCCGTCCTTTGAAAGTCGATTATTACGTATGCAACGTGCTTCATCACACCGTCCTCATTCCATATCATGACAACATATCCTACGACGAACTGGGGCCTCTCGTACTAAGTTCTTTAGAATTTGGGTTGCCCGGTTCCTTTAAAGACAAAGATTGCAGCAATTTGAGATTTTACCGCCCTCACGGTGAAGGTCTCATCACGCCTGATATTTGGCCGCTTGTTCGTGCAGGATTGAAGGTTATCAATGCAGTCTTTGTTCAGCCACGTTAAGGAAGCGAGGAAGGGTTGTGGGAGTTTTTTTTTTTTTTTCTTTTTCTTTTTATAAAGACAAAGTCGGGAGTGGATCAATCGGAATTTATTGATTTTTCCACGCAGTAATTTAGTTCATTCATTTTGTTTGTGTCGTTTCTTATACGACTTTCATTCACGTTCGCACTTATTCAACCCTTTTTCTTTCGAATCATCAAAATTTTAAATACTATTAATTACAAAAAAGCACAGAATGCTGAAAATCACTATTGCCAAAGCAGGTGGAATCGGCCAGCGCCTGCTCTCCGTATGGAATCTGTTCAAAAAGGAAATTTGGATGATGAAATACATATTCGCATTGATAGCGCCACGAAGTGTGCTTGCATCTATGCGGAGGGATTTATGGAATACTGAGGCAATTAACTAAGGAGATAAAAGAAAATTTACAGGAAAACGAGACGAAGCAGCGGAGGTCTTTTTCGTTCTTTTCTTCGGTTAAGTCAGGGTTAGGGTTTTGTGAAGGAATAGGAATTTTGGAGTTATGTATGTATTGGGAGGTATGAAGAATAGAGGATTTTTTTCTCCGTTTTCTAGCGGAACGGGAGCAAGATCTGTGTGTGTGTTTTTTTTTTTTTTTTTTTTTTTTCTTCGATTAACGAAAGCTG
>JABYPW010000784.1:0-20795 GCA_016880775.1 Phymatotrichopsis omnivora
ACTCGGAACGATGGACAAGTCCGTCGGTTATGTCCATAGTCACCACAGGCACTGCACGTTTGTGTATGCTGGGGGATAGGCAATCCGCCTAACGCTGCTCGCGCTGCTGCGACACGGTTTTGTCTCTGTCCGGCAGTAATACGGGCACGTTTTGGTCGTCCTGCTGGAACTCGTTGTCGACTAAGGGGGTTGTAAACAGGTATGCCTGCTGTTCCGGTTGTTGATTGTTTTCGTACGCGTTACCGTACGAGGGAGGGAGGAGAAAATCATCGAGATTAGATAGCGAGACGGGCCGAAAATTCTCGATGTATGTATTATGCCATGTCGTAATAGAAAATACATCAGGTAAGTAGTCTTCCGGTCGCCCCCCGGACTTCGTATAATTGCTTAAGCGCATGTCCACATGGAATACCGTTTTCTTGATAGTGCCCACACGAACATGTGCGATTTGCCAAGTCGACAATAAACACGCGGCCGTTTATCTGCGTTTTGATTATTTGAATTTTTAATTTTTAATTTTTTCAATATATGTCGGTATGTCTGTTTTGAATGTACATGTACAACCACATGCTCCCTTGTTTTCATTATTTTGACTCACCAGTAAGAAAACAGTTTAGTCGCAAACATTCCTGTATTTTCGTGACGCTGAGACTACGCGTTGAGGTTGCGCTGCATGTATACTCTAGTCTCGCATACAGATACATATGATACATGTTTCACACGATAGGGATGGTATAACTACTTTAGCGCTGGTATTTTAAAGTGATGCACGATTTTTGCTGGCATTATAAACCTTTTCTCAGGCAACAATGCATGCCTAAGCGGGACGCATTGGTGCCTTTTACGCAAGGTTAGGGTGGTTTCAGCACCCCACGGAGATGATTTCCGACAAGTGAATCCAGCATAGGCCTCGTACTGGAACACCCCAGGTAGGGCTGACTAATCTCCATAATGGTTTCTTTTGGAATCCAGCGGCACCCTTCAAACGCGCAAGTTCAAATTTGTAATACCACCAGCCCAGGGCAAGACGGGGTCGAGGGTCGCTAAGATTGGGGACCAACTCAGAAATGCTGAGGTAGCGCCAGTGTGGTAGCGCCGAAGTTTTAACACGTGAGTACCGCAAATGCTGTAAGCATAGACTCTTACGGTTGTAAATCAGGTTATTGTACGAGGTAGGCGGTTTTGTTGCTTTATTATTCACGGCACATCGTAAACAGATTTCGCAGAGCCGAATTTCAATTTTTGGTTTTTGCTACCGCCTAACTGCGACGCTATATCCCCTATTCTGAATTCGGAATTTCGTGCGGAACCTCGCTAGTAGGGTACATCCACAAGCGGGTTGGAATCGGGACGTTTCCGCCCAGGAATCTCAGCAACCCCTCCTCAGTTCCTTAGTCAGAAAAAAATGACCACCCCCCCAAGTCCCGTGTTTATTATGAGATGGGCCGCACCCCCCCGCAAATACATATACCTTAGGGGGGTACTCAGAGCCACGGTTGGCCGCAAAGATCTTAAAATGAACCAAAATATGCAGGAAGTTGAACTGCAAATCTGATTTGATGAGGGCGTTGCCAGCTTTGACGAGTTGTGGAACCCCTTAGTGAATCCCCGTGCGAACCCCGTGCGCTCTGATTTTTAGGATTTAAGGTTTGAAAAATTAGTGAAGAAATTGCTCCTCCATCACCTCTCTCGTCCTCTTTCTCCTTGATTTGTTCCTAACACATACGCTGCCCAAAGCAATACAATAGTAGCGTTGATTCCGTATGATGCCTTTCTGTTGTAACAGAAAATCCAATTGGTTAAGGGCGAATACTCAAGTACTACGAAGGATCCGTCGACGAAACCAACACGGTTACTAAATATACCACACGTTGCCTCCGAAACTCTTTGCTTATAGGCATCACGCTCATTAGGTGTTGCCCAACGAATATGTGTAGAGCGAAGATTAAGAATAGCAGTGCCGGCGCGTCGTGGATAATCATTTGGTGTTCACTCTCCAATTCCCAAAGCCATCGACACCACGTGAATAGCTTCCTCCATTGGCAAGACTCCTTAACGAGTACAAAAAAGAAGTCAATTGATATCGTAGATGTGATTTTGTTCTCTATAGTACCTTAGTTTTGTCTTCCTAAATAAGATGATACTAGCACTAACGTATATCGTGGTGACACGAGACACAACCATGACCCGGGACACGGTGCGCAGCCCGTTCGCAACCCATGCACGAGAACAAAAAAATTAACATTTTCTTTCCCTAACTACCTGTAATGCTGCGACAGAACAAAAAAAAAATTCAACATCGAAAGAGATGAAAAAAAAAAAAAAAAAAAAAATACACAAGTAATCCGTGACTTAGAAAATTTTTCGCACAGTTTTGGAGAGGAGAATAGTGGGGAGTAAGAGTTTAACGTACTACAAAACACTACCTAAGAAAAACCACCAAAACCCACTACTAGGCTCGAGGATGCACACGAGGAGGAGGGCCCGGAAGCCGCCAGCTGGTAAGAGTGGTTAGGTAAACTGGTTACTACAGGTTCATTACAGTCGCCGGTGCTTCACTACTACGTCAAGGAATTGCTAGACAATGGAGAGAGGAAAAGAAATAGCCTATAGGGGTGAAACCTGTAGTATACATACCGGCAAGCATATAAGACTGCCGATAGATTATGATGCGTAAATTCTAAGAATAAAATTAATATCCCGAATCTCGATATGAGCCAGAAAACCGGATTCTGGACTCACGGTCAAGAAAAAAAAATTAAACAAAATACTCGTACATGTTTATCCGAACAATTTCTACTGTTAGAAGTTGCCGTGTAATTTAGTTTAGGTACATCATCGGATATCACTCGCTGTTTGCTGTGGTCCGGTAAATCTTCTTCTCTCAGTTAACAATAAAGTCCAGAACAAAAAAATCAAAAAAGAGCCTAGAATCAGGCAATTAGAAGAAGCATACAATCTAGAATTTCGGCAGTATTTTCTTTTTTTGCATTATAAAAAAGTAGTTGTTCGTTGTACTAGTACCTGCTCACCAACTCAAGACGTAGATTTGCGCGCACCTTAAAATTCTCGAGAGCTCAAACACAAAATACAGGCTGCTTTGAAAGTGAAAGAGAATAACATCTCACATAAGTGAATGAAAAAATTGTGCTTCCATTTGCACATGGAACCAAAATGGCACTAGCAACAGCAGACATAGAACCAGAAAACAGTGCTTAGTGGATGAAGTTACGTCCTGACGCTCTTATGTATGCGACTATGTCTTTGTTATTAATTGACTATACATGCCCTGTCCATACAATAGTGACTGATAGGAAATCAACATCCTATAGAACCAGAAAATGCATGTTGACTCTACAAAGCTAAAGTGCCTGCTGTAAAAATTGACCAACAAAAACTTATTTCTTCCAGAATTCTCAATGGTATACTAGCAAAGTAATTGCATGATGAGAGATTATCTAAAGGTAAGTCTTATCCAGTAGTGAAAGTTTTTTTTTTTTCTAGTTCATCTTTACAGGTTATAAGATTCTGACTGATCTTAGACTGCAAAAAACCCCATAACCCCAAAACCAGCCCATCAATGACAAAATGATGTTCCAAGCTGAAAGCAAAAATTGAGAAGACTAAAATTGCTATAATTAGTAACAATGAGTCATGGACATCTTCAGCCAGCAATAAAAGTGATAGCGATAAAAATTCACCTTTATAATTACTTGAACCTGCTGTATACCTGGCCACATGTTCATATAGCTACTCCTACCAACTGAAAACTTGCAGACCATCCCCTTCATATGTGCCTCTTAAGCTAGCAGTAAATTTTGTTCTGTTTTCTTGAGTAGGGTTTTGTTAGTATGGAAAACCCCTACCTACCAATTCTCTATACTCTATACCTTGCTGAAAATTTAATAGGCTGTTAATTACTTGTACTTTTTTCGCTTTTGATGTTAAAAAATCTTTTTTTTTGTCAGAGCATTATATGTAGTTAGGGAAGGAAAATGTAGTTTTTTTTGTTCTTGTGCATATGTTGTAAATAGGCTATATATAGTATCCTATATCACTATAATATACATTATATAGGTATTGTTATGATAGGTGTCTTCTTTATAATAAGGCTCAGTAAGGTCACAAGTACCACTCAACAGCATGTGTTAGTAAGTAAACTCATATATCTTAATGTATGAGCCTATATTTACAAATATGATCTTCGTATATGAAAAAGGAAGGAAAGAGAATTAAAGTTCAAAGTCAAGAACAAATATATTCTTAAGGCTTATAGCAAGTCTCTATACTGAAGAGAGAAGGAGGGAAAGACATAAATAGAAGCTATAATGATGATGATGATGATTTCAATTTTTCCCTAACTTTTAGTTTTACATCTTCTTCTATAGCAGGGTACATATATCCTTCCTTTGGATAAGAGTTACCTACTTAGGATAGATGATAAAATACAAATGTGAAAATAAAGAAAAAAGGAAAAAATTTAAAAAGAAAAAGGAAAAAAATAATAATACACAAATCTTCTATACTCCTCTTCCCTTCCTCCTGCTATTAAGGATTTATTATTTATAAAGGCCTTAAATTCTATTCCTCCTCTTACAACTATCCCTATATGGTACTACTACTTGTAGTAGGTCTAGCAGTATAATGGATCAGCTGATATCTCCTTTATAGACTGCTTTTATCTATTTTTCAGGGTGTAGGTTGAGTAGGTCATATGCTATTTTGATGCTCAGGTAGAACTCCCTTCAGACAGCTTAGGTTCATAGGCATTTTATAATATAGTGTTCTACTGATATGGGCTTAGTATAGATGCAGATGTTGTATTCAGGTTACAGCTAGTATAGGTTCAGGATGTATGCCTTTCTGACTTAGAACTAGTATACTCATGACACTAGGTACTTATGTAGGGCTTTATATAGGTCTTTCCTTTATTTTCTGTATATGTATTCCTAAGATTTCTAGATACTTTCTTTTGCTTCTCATTTGATCCTGGTGTATTTAATATAGTCTTTCACTTTATTCCTTTACTTTAGGTATTCCTTACCTTTATTGTCTACAAACTCATTTCTAGTGATCCCTATGTTCCTAGGGGACCATTCTATGAAGGTGTTGATGTTTTTTAGGTTAAGTCGGTGGTTTATTTTGAAGATTCTTTCAATAGTTCTTTACCTAGTTAATAGTTTAATAAAGGATATAGCTAGGAGGGTAGACTGGCTGTAGGTGAAGATTCTAATGGTGTAGACTTTGGCTCTGCCTTCTATGTTTACTATTGTAATCACATTTATAAAGCTAGCTAGGATTCCCTGCAGTTCTCTATCAAAAACTACAAGTCCCATTCCTATATTATACCCTTTAGTTGTGTTATTACCATTAGGGGTTACTGTGAAGGTGTGAATATAGAGGGTGGTTATATATATAACTTCCTTGGTGTCCTCACTTAGCATAGCATATAAGTAGTAATGCAGTTTACCTTCTAGGGTTTCCCTTATAAATGTTTATCCTGTTACTCATTATTTTATCCTTCTTATAAGACTATATCTAGGCTCTTTACAAGGTTTAGGGGCTATAGGTATAATAGTTCAGCTAGAGCTGCTTTCAGGTTATAATAGTCTTCAATTGTAGACAGTATTGCATTGATTTAGACAATTCTCTTTAGCAACCAGAGTTGCTAGAAGGATTTACAATCCTACTTGGGTATCATTATTGCTCTGCTATTTCTCCTTCTATATTCTTTACTTTAGTTCTAGTATAGAGAGAGCTTACTAAATAGGCAGTGTTCTCATAAAGAGTGGATATGATGATGATGATGATAATGACATTATTTTTTCCCTTGCTACACTATACTATAGTAGGGTACATAGATCCCTTGATTCAGATAAGAGATAAATTATTATATAGGGGCATCAGGAACTACCTTTATATACTTAGTCATTAGTCTATATTTAGCCAAGTGTTGTGGAAAACTAACTTATACTACAAAACCCTAACTAACTCAAAATCGTAGTATATTAGGAGTTGTATAAGTAGGATTTGAACCTATAACATTATGCATTACTATATAATGACTTCTAGGATAGCTATACTACTAGGCCCTATATAAGTACATAAATAATATATTAGTGAAGAAGTTCATCTTTTTATTGTCCTCAACTACTTATGCCCTTACCCTCTTTATCAAGAATGATGATAATGATAACTTATTCTTCATTTTCTAAACTACTCTTTGCAGTTTACAAAGGAATCTACATGCAGCTTATATGGCTATAGCATACTCAAAAGTAGTCCTCCTCTTTCTTTACAAAATATACTCAATCAAGATAATGTTAGGAAAAATATAATACAAAAACGTAAGATCAGAAGTGGTATGAACTACTTCATCCTCCCTTAATCACTAATATATAGATAGGGCATTGTACTCAATTAAGAGCATATGATATAGTTGCATAACACAGAAGTGAACTCAATAATCACCATTAGGGTAACTGCTCATATGGCCAAAATAGAAATAGGGTAATCAGAAAAGTACATAGGAGAATGCAGGCATGATCTATAAGGCAGATACTTACCTATAAAAGTTTTATCTACCTATAACACAGTGTATACCTAAGGGCCATATGAGTTATAGTGTCTCAGGGTTAATTAAGAAGAAATACTAGAAGGGGCTCTTTAGGGGAGGGTAGTACTTACCTGTACTTGGAGTCTATAGTAGTTTGGTCTATATGTATTCTCTTCATCAAGAAAAAGGATAATTCCTTAAGACTTTGTATCAACTACTATAGCCTAAATAATGTGACTAGCAAGACCTGGTATCCCCTACCCCTAATGAAATAAACCCTTGACCATCTCTATAGTGCTAAAATATATATAAAGCTTAACCTATATAGTGTATATAATCTTGTTACAATCAAGGAAAGTAATGAATGCAAAACTGATTTTGGTATATATTATAGTCATTTTAAGTACCAAGTCATACCATTCAGGCTCACCAATGCTCCTACCATGTTCTAGCATTTTATGAATTACATCCTTCAAGAATACCTATATGTTTTCTATATAGTGTATCTAAACAACATCTTGAGCTTCTCTAAGAATGAAGCTAAGCATGAAGCCTATATTAAGAAGGCCCTTACCTAGTTAACTACTATGAATATCCTCTGTGAACCTAAGAAGGGTAAGCTCTACATCATATAAACTAAGTTCCTAGGATTTATCATCTCCCTAAATAGTATCACTATAGACTCTAGGAAAGTTTAGGCTACTGTTACAAACTATAGGCAATACCCCTGCTATATCCTAGCACTAGAAGTAGGTTTAGGAAGGAGTTGTTAGGATTAGTAATCATAGTTCTAGAAACTTCTATAGGTTTCTATCATGTTCTAATACTATACCTACAGGGATATAAATACAGGAGGTCTTGTGTTTCCCTTGCCAGTTACTATAGGTACTTATAGTATTGTATTATACTTATTAATAGTATTAGCTCAAGTCCTTTTACCATATGAAGGGTTACCCTGATAGTGTTTAGCGAATATCACTCCTATGTATGTGACTATGCCTTTGCTCTTAATTGAGTATACACACCCTATCTATACAATAGTGACTAAAGCAAAAAAAGAGGAGGCTCAAGTCCTCTTACTGTAGGTAATAGTGATGCCTCTTAGGCCCTTTATTTATACTTTAATTCTAGAGTAATTCCTTAACTATCCCCATTGTACTAATACTACACTTTTGTAATGAACCATGGTCATGTACTTTCCTACTTGTTCTATTCTCCTTGTGTTTCCTATTGTTAGTGATGTTCTTTGGAATTCCGCGTTACGAATCATGAATTATCACTCGGTCATGTATGGTCACTCATGTTTAGCTGTCTGCCTTGCGAAGGTCATGAGAACAGTGTTTAGATTGAATGACGTATGGAAAAGGGTCATGTGGACGAAACAGGTTTTACAGAGACTGCTCTAGAAGGGAGGCAGTGCTCTTGGCGATTGGTATAAAAGAGAAGGAAATCTCGCGGTCCTGTATTTCCTTTCTCTTTCTTCTTTACGCAGTATCTTAAGTATACACCTCAGGAATAAAGAGTTATTCCCACAAACCTTCAGCACATCGTTGCTTCGCTCAATGCGCATCTCTTAAAGTCCTCTACAGAGTTGTGTATCTTCTTCTATCCTGATTTACCCAAAACCCCCGATACAGACTGAGCTTCAGTTGTATCGCTGAAGGAGTTGTCCTTTACAACTTTATATATATGCCAGATTTTTATATATATTAGATTTAGTAGATTAAGGGGGCTTTTTTTGAGATAAGAGCTTTATTAAATTTTTCTCAGATATTAATTAGGTTAAAGTCAGGGAATTCTCCCTTAAAATTAATAATTATCTTATATTCTTACTTAGTTATATAGTTTAGGGTAGGAGTGTATAGGGTGGTGGTAGTTCTTAGGGTATCTAGGGCTTTACCTTTTTTTGTTCTTCTTAATAACCTTGGACTAGTTATAATTATAAGGATTAACTATGGCCTATGTGACTGTAGTATCAGGTAGCACAAGTAGTACTCTGCTAGTAGTTGTGATTAAAGGTAGGGTCTATAATAAAGCAAGATTTTTCATGGATTTTATAGTTTTTAATGGCTCCAACTATGTCTTTTTGACAGATTTTTTTAATGAGAGCTATGTTAAGGAGTGTAGAGGCCATAGTCTAGGCTATAATAGAGTTACTGGTAGTGGTTACTTCAAGTTCATTAGAACACTATTCAATCAACTATTAGCTATCTATCTTACAAAGTGGAGACAGACTATTAAATCTTTTCTATAGACTAAATAAGGGTATGGAGAGTGATTTTATAGAACTCAAGATAAGATGATATGACAATTACTTCAATTAGGAGTATGTCAACTGGAGGGAGCATAGGCTCTCTATTATCTACTGTTTTACTACTTAGAAAAAGGATCTCTAATGAAATCAGAGAAGGTTTTGAGAGAGGAAAACACTACCTCAATAAGGGTAGTAGGATAAGGAGGGGGTTAGACTAAATATGACTATTGTAATATGTTATGATTGTTGTTGTAGTATTGAGGTTTTGTAAATTCATTAACTAAGCATATTATAATGGAGAGAAATATAATAGTAATATTAGTATGATAGGTTATTGTATATGGTAGGATGGTAGTTATCACAGATGTGTTAAGACTCCCTATAATACCACTTACTATATCTGTAACAGATTACCATATATAGAATATAAAGGCTTAGTAAAGATCACGTCATGTACACTTCACAAATGTTACTGAATAAACTCAGATATCTCAGCTAAACAAAAGCTCAACTAAAAGGCAACCTTTCCTACAAGTTTGGGGCAGACTTTGTAAAGAAGAAAAAAGACAAATATATTCATTAAAGGTTAAAGATGACTCAAAGCTTTCTCAATAGAGATCTCAGATAAGATTAGGTAGATATGTGCTAAGGAGAGAAGAAGAAGAGAAATACAACAAGATAAGAGGGGGGGGGGGGGAATTCATTTTATTTTATCCTTATAACCCCCAAGAGGTTATGTAAAAGAACTGCATTATGTAGCTAGTCTAAGCTATGAAGGAGGTAAAAAGATAGCTGACCTAAGGTTAGTATCACAATGTCTATAGTCAAGATAGAATACATGTATTTCCTAAATCCTCAATTATATATAAAAAACTAAAGAGAAAATGGGGAGGGAAGTAGAGAGCAGTAGGGAGAGAAAAACACCAAAATAAAAATCTAACCGATGGGAGGCCTAGCAATCTAGCATGTAATGCTAGCAGAAAGACTTAAGTGATAAACAAAAGAAAAGTGTATGGAACCTCTTTCCTATTTCTGGTAAGGCTAACATTATGACAACTGGGAGGAATCGAGGTACAAGCAGTAAACACTAACTAAAGAAAAGGGAAAGAGAAAAGAACAAAGGAGAAAACACAAGCCAATCTCACAATATGTTTATACTAAGGGAATAACAAAAGCACAAAAGAGATAAAATACTGAGGGGCCATAGGTCTCCATTCCCTACTCCATTACAGTATATAGGTTTTCTACTTACTTGTTATTATTAGCCTAGTCTTTCAAATATTTGGGGTAGTGCAGGTCATTGGTATAGTGGGCGGCATCGCAATTAGCATAATTAACTACCTTATGATCACATTATCATCCTTTGCATTTGCACTCTGTATTGCTACAAAAGTGCTTGAAGATCGTATAGGGTCTAGCACATAGGTAGCAGCAGGGTGATAAGGTACACTTCAGTTAGTGATAACTAAAGTGATAATAGGAGGAGAACTATGTAGCCTTCGAGAAGTTAATATAGAAAATGGTCCATCAATTCTTATTAAGAATACTCAGCCATTATGAGATACAGTACTGGTTGTTATTTACCATAATAGTGATAATAATCGAAGCAGTAGGTTTGCTAATTAGCTAGTCTTTAAAGCTGAGCTAGGAAGGGGTTTAGGTAAGAATAACTATATAGTTATATGTCTTAATCTCCTTTTAGATAAATAACATGTGATCATACTTAGAGGTGTTAAGGATAGGGGTTCACATGTTTTGTATGAAGTACTTCTTCTGTACATAATTCTAGCAGAGGCTGGTAGTGGTGGGGAAGAACTTGCAGACAGCTTCTTCTATAGTCAGCTTATAGGTAAGGACTTGTTAGGTAGTGCTATTCTCTATGAGAGAGAGGAAGATTTTACTAGCTCTAGCTTTGTAAAAGTAATGAACTCAGTAGGCAGATAGGGCTTTTTTCTCTACCAAGGTAAAGTTTATAGCATCCTAGACAGTGATAGGGTTAAACTTAGGAACTTCTCCCTTGAGATTGATAATAATCTCTTGCCATTATTTAGTAGGGTATTTTGGGGTAGGAGGGGTTATAGTAGTCAGTTGTAGCTTAGCTAAGGCTTTGCATTTACTTTTCTTTACCATGTAAGCCTAGGTGGAGTTAGTAGTGGTAGGTAATACAGGTGGCACAGTAGCAGAGGGAGAGGTAAGGGAAGATGAACTCATCTTCACTACTTTAGTAGTTTTGGACATATTTGACCATAGTTTCTTAATAGAATCAGAGAGGGTAAGGTTGATATTGGTAGGGCCTGTATTAGGTAAAGCTGTAGTAGTAGCATTGTAGGAGGTGATAGCCTTAAGTTTGTTAAAGCAGGCTTCGAGGGACTGTTGACTAGTAGCAAGGGCAGTGACTGCCTCCTGGATCTTATTTACAGAGGCAAGGATGAATAGTAGTGTTTCAGCAAATCAAGGGGCAGGGGTTATGTTAACTGTGAATATCATGGTAGCATTATCATGATACTTGTTGATGCAAAATACTAATAGCTGAAAACTAATAATATAAGAGGTAGTATAAAGGTATGAAGAAGCCTACACAATAAGACAAGGAACCCTACAATGTAAATACACTTCTCTTAAATCTAAGCTAATAAAGAGATAACAAATGAAATAGAAACATAAAGAACAAAGACTATTCTATACTATCCCTTAATTCCTAATCCCTAAACCCTTTAGAAGAGTCGAGAAATGATAGGATACAATTGGTACTCAATTTGACTATGATCGCCTATGCATCAACTGGCCTCACTCCTGATGTAACATAGTCTCTTACGATATGAGTCTAAAAGCCTAATCATAACCTCATACCTGATTAGGCCAATTTCATGTCTTACCAATATCTGATCATATGGTAACTATAGGGTTAACTTCCTGTACTTAGTCAAGGCTAATGGTAAATCCACACCATGCCATACCATGCAACAAGGTTATGTAACAGAGGATTCTCTCCAGAGTATGTAAGACAATGGTAAAGGCTAAAGACAGCATACTCATATGTTAACATTCTTAGCATAACCTCTATCATAGTGCATCGTTGAGGTACCTCGACTTGACCACTAATGGTACTTATAACACTATGCCCCTTATAAGGTACATAGTCCTCTGAGGTACATGGTCTGTATATATATAGGAGTTACCTTTATCTTGATTCTTCCTAACCTCTGAGAGTAACTGAGACTTAGGAATGGTTACCTTTGGGCTATAGGAAGAGTTTATCCTAACTTAATAGAGCTTCGAAGGGGACTTAGGAATATACTAAGGTTATGATGGCGATTCCTCACTGAATTAAAGGGAAACTAAGATATAGAGGAAAGAGCAACTATGTATACCTCGATTCCTCCTTCTCTACTTATATAGTAGAGCCTCCTCTAACCTGGTGGCTTTTGAATCTGCCTCTACATAGGCCTGTTAAAAGGTCAAAATAGTATTAATGGGTTCACCATTAACAACCCAAGATTCCTCAGGTTTATAAGATCCCTTATCCTATGAGTATCCTTCACACAAGACATAATACTCTATCTACTTAATCTTCCAATTGAATTAGGCCTTAGCAATTTCTAAAATGAAGAAGTAGTTCTCACCCTCCTTAATCTCAGGGGTAGGAGGGAAGGTGCTCAGGGAACTTACTAGATAGTATGTAAGGTTCAAGTTTAGAGATATACAAGATAGGATAGATCTTCTAGGTGAAGGGAATTTGGTGTTTGTAAGCCTGAGATCCTATGGTTTTAATTATCTTACTAGGGCCTATAGATCTAGTATCTAGCTTGCAGGAGGTATGAGATGAGATAATATCATCATACTTCAGTAGGACATGGTCACCAGGCTTGAGTACCAAGAAGGGGTAGTAAGACTTATCATACTATACAGCTATCTTTTATTAAGCTGTGAAAAGACGTTGCTAGATGGTAGTCGATTCTTGAGTTAAGGTCTTACTTGCCTAATAGGTAGTGACTGTTTAGAATAAGTTAATTCAAGGATGATAACCAAAATTAGTGAAGAAAGGGGACACCCTACTGTAGGATAACTTGGATTCATTGTAAATGAACTCTGCTATGGTAAGGAAGAAAACTTAATTAGACTACTCAAAGTTGACATAGGTATACAGGTAAGGTTCTAGGATCTAGTTAAGCCTTTCAGTTTGTCTATCTAATTAGGTGTAAACTATAGTGCTCTTTGATAGTTTAACCCTAACATTATCTATTACATAACCACAAAACAATTTGAACTTAAGGTCATAGTCAGAATCAATATTGACTGGGAGGCTATAGTGTTTCTAAATCTCATGAACAAAGATATTGGGAATAAAGTGAGCTATTTTGGTAAAATGGTCAAGTACTACCCACACTTGGGTAAAGCTATTAGAAGGAGGGAGGTCTATTATAAAGTATATAGAGATTGATTCCCATAGCATATAGGGTATCTCCAATAGAAATAACTGCCTATAGGCCTTATATCAGTGGGCCTTATTCTGTTGGTACTGGTCACAGGCAGAGATATTCTCAGCTATGTCCTGCCTTCGATGCTGCTAGTAGAAGTCTCTGTCAATAAGATTAAAAGTCTTATCTCAGCCTAAGTAACCAGCTATAGGGTGATCATGCCTAGACTAGAGAACATCAGTACAGAGAGAGGTAGGGATATACTAAAGGCCATTCTATATAGGGAGGCCATTATGAACTGAGTAGGGTTCCTAGGGAGAGTCAAGAATACATTAGCACTCAGGGTCAGCAGTAACAGCTTCTCTCAAGTCTTGGTAAAAGGAAGGATTAAGCAAGGTGTATGACTTCTCAATTGCAGCAATATACTATCTGTTCTTGAGAATAAGAAGACCAAGTTTAGGTACCCCCTCCTTATTGGTGTAGTCCCTATGTATACTTAATACATCAGCCCAATCATTGGACTTACCTGGCCAATACACTATCTAGAAATTGATAGTTCCTAATTTTTGAATCCACTGGTCCTATCTGCTAGAAGGGAGCCAAGTGGTTATAAAGGCAGTTGAATACTGCAAGTATCTCCTTATTATAGATCTCTTAGTTCTGCTCTACAGGTTCAAGTTTGTGAGAGTGGAAGGCCAAAGGGTATATAGAGCCATCAGGAAACTGGTGCAAAAGTATGCTTATAAGGGCAAACTCACTGGCATCAGTTTTAGCTTGCAATAGGATTAAGGAGTTATGATAGATAAGGATAGGGGTAGAGGTGAAGAGGGCCTTGAGGGTGTTGAAGGCAGATTACTGCTAAGACCCCTATGTCTAGTGCTAGTCTTGTTTGGTGAGGTTTATAAGGGGTGTAGTAATCTTTGAAAATCCTTGGATGAAGAGCTGATAAAAGTTTGCCAGGCCTAGAAATGAATAGATGTTGTAAATGATAGTAGGAGTCAGCTAATCTAGATAACTTGACTCCTATCCTTGGAAATATTAATACCCTTATCAGAGATGATGATTCTAAGGAACTGGATATCATAGAATACCTAGATACACTTAGCTGGCTTGAGCGCTAACTTTTTACAATCCAAGCATTTGAGGACTTCATGGATGAGTCAGTCATGCTCTTCCTTATTAGTAGCATAGATCAGGATGTTGTCTTGATAGATAAGGAAACCTAGATTGAGAAGGTCAAGGAAAATTATGTCTATCATTTCTTAGAAGATAGTAAGGGTATTACAGAGACTAAAGGGCATCACTAAATACTCATACTAGCTATAGCAAGTGTGAAAGGAACTTTTCCACTTATTACCCTCAGTACCATGGATAAGGTTATAGCTATTCTTCAGGTTGAGTTTGGTGAACCACTTTGAATTGCTGCTTTAGTCTATAAGTTCACCTGAAAGGTGGCGAGGATAGTAGTTCTGAATAATAATTTTGTTCAAACTTAAGTAGTCAATACAAAGGTGAAGGGGACCATCAGCTTTCTTCATAAACAGGATCTGAGCTCCTGCAGGAGACTTAGAGGGCCTTATTTATACCTCCTTGATCATCTGATGAAGGTACTCATGTAGGGCCTAGAGCTCAGTGTTTGAGAGATAGTAAAGTATGCCATAGGGAGGAGTAGTTCAATCCTTCAAATTGATTTTGCAGTCCCATTCCCAATAGGGAGGGAGCAAAGAGGCTAAAAGTTTGGGAAAGATAGAAGGACAAATCTGTTCCCACTTATTACCTTCAGAGGTTGAGAAAGTGGATAACTATATGAAGAGCTCAGTGAATTTGCTAACAGGAGCCTTAGTTATACTAGTAAACTAATGATAGATAACTCCTTTATTAGCTGTAGTGTCCACCTACATAAGCAGCCTACTACCAATAGCCTCAATGTTGGTGTAGAAGTCATCATCCTAAAACAGCTCAAATTCTAAGGCCATCTAGACCAACAGTGTCACAAGATAGTTCTTGCATTTGGGGGAGGGAAATCCTATGAGAATAGCATAGTCATAATCAACCTGTAGTTCATGATCTTGAAACTATTGAACAGAAATATATATCTCCATGTCTTAAGGTATAAGACCCATATTGAATTAAATAATTTTATGATAGTTGAGGACTGGCATTTACAGCTTATCAGCATAGTACTACTACTACCTGCAGGAACTATCATATATGAAGATGTTGATTACCTGGGACCACTCCTTCTTAGGGACAGGGAGCTGATCTGAAATTATAGCACCAGTAGCTCCTTTGTGCAGCTTGGCTATAGCTGTAATCATGTGTACTTATGGACCATTAATCATGTAAGTGTAAACGCCCCGCTGGAGGAAATGGGATGTAAAATAACAATAATGGGAAAAACATATAAGACCATTAATCATGTGTGGTTTCCAGCACAAAGTGACTGGAACTATGATACACTAGCCTTAGGTAGGGCCTTCTTTAGAGGAAACAATAGTTGATATAGTGGAAGCAGTGAATATGTTCCCTGATCTATCCTAGGAAACTTATGGCCAGAGCTCACTATACATCAGTCTCTAAAGGAGGGAGGGAAAAGCAGGAGTTAGAAATGCAGTTATTAAAATAGGAAAGTGCAAACAAGGGTAAAAGAATAGTGGTCTACTATACAGCTAGTGCATTTTGACCTGGTATAGGTCCTTCTTAGGTAGAACTTAAAAAAAAACAAAAACAACTCGATAACCCTCTAGCCAACACCTGTTATAAACACTGGTAGTGGTTACATCATTGTTACCTGGATGATGCGCTATGATGGAGGTTATGCTCAGACTATCAACATGTGAGTATGTTGTCTCTATTCCTTCACCATTGTGTTAAGCACTCTGGAGATGATCCTCTATCACATAACCTCATGGCATGGTATAGCATGGTGTGGCTTTACCATTAGCCCTGACTAGGCATATGGAGTCAGTCCCATAGTTACCACATGATTAGCTATTAGCATGATATGACATTGGCCTAGTCAGCTATGAGGTCATGATTGGATGATCAGACTCATATTATGAGAGAGTATCACAAATTGGGAGTGAGGCCCTAAAGTGTAGTAGGCAATCCCAGTCACACTAAGTACTAATTACATCCTGTCCTTTCTAGGCTCTTCTATAGGTTTCAGTGATTATGAATGAAAGGGTGGTGTAGATTGTGGAATAGTTCTTTGTGTTTCTATTTCATTTATCATCTCTTCATCAACTCAGGTAAAGGAAGTGTATAAAAGTGCATGGTTCTATCTTGTCTTGTTCTTGGGGTGAGGATGGCCTAGTAGTATAGCTATCCTGGTGTCATTGTGCAGAATTGCATAATGTCATAGGTTCAAATCCGACTTACTCTATTCTATACTATGAATTTCCAGTTAGTCATAGATTTTGTAGCATAAGCGAGTTTTCCTCGACCATGCAAGGTTGCCTAATTACTGGTTCAGTCCTTGTAAGCAAATGTGACCAATGACCTCAATGGTCATATAAAGGGTTACCCTGATGGTGCTTACAGATGTATCACTCCCTCTCTTAGTTCAGCCATTTGATTAAGTTTATAGATAGTGCTACCCTACTAGAGAGTGTATCTGATACGATAAGAGTATATCATGTCTTCTTCTCTAGCTAGTGTTAAAGATGCCCTACTAGAGGAAAATATATCTTA
Source organism: Phymatotrichopsis omnivora (assembly GCA_016880775.1). NCBI lineage: Eukaryota > Fungi > Ascomycota > Pezizomycetes > Pezizales > Rhizinaceae > Phymatotrichopsis > Phymatotrichopsis omnivora. The sequence continues at coordinate 16,922 of JABYPW010000784.1, forward strand.
GTAGAAATGGGAATAGAGTGTATCTTGTCTTCTTCTCTTCCTTCCTTGTACATAGCTACCTTGTCTTCTCTGCAATCACTATTCTGAATGCCTTGAGTTATCTTTGAGCCTTAAAGAATATATCTGTCTTCCTCTGTTCTCCTAAGAAGTCTACCCTGCACTCATAGGAAAGATATCCTTCCAGTTAAGGTTTCATTTAGCTGAGTTATCTGAGTTTACTTAGTAACATTTGTAAAGCATACCTGAGGTATCTTTACTGAAGTCTTTATATACTATATAGAGTGATCTGTCACAACACCTCTAACAAAAGAAGGAAAATAATACATGAGGGAATCATAATAGTCGTTAGGATATTAGGTCATAACTTATCTCTCATAGGTATTATCAATTACATTATCCTCTATACTGGTATGGCTACCTACTAAGAATAAAATAATAGTTCTAAATACTAGCTCCGTCAAGGAAAGAAAAAGCATAAAGGAAATTTCAGTCAATAGACTTTAAGCAAATTTCGTGCATATCTAATACTTCAAACTAATTACATTTTCAATGAAACAAAGGACACACAATACAAGAGGTAGTGTAGGATGCTACGAAGAAAGGGAAACCTACACCATAGGGATATCATCTCTATCCTTCCAGTTGTCTAGGAGTTTAACCACTCTGGAGGCTATAGATATCTTCTACTACTTCAAGGAGTAGGAGTTTCTATCATCTGCCTTCTTCTTAGAGGAGGAACTAATCTTGATAGCAGAGATTGAGAACTTCTTCATAGAGTAATAATCCATTACACTATAGTGCTTAGATAAGTAGTAAAGATAGGCTCTATTCTTCTTAGCCCTATCCTTCTCTTCCTCAGTGAGCTAAGGAAGCTTCTTTCTATCCTAGGAAGTTAACCCTAAGGGATGCTTGTCCTAGGTCTTCTTTTTGGAAGGAGCAGACAGGGTAGAGGTCTGCTTAGTTAATGTATATCCTATATAGGACTCCTGGATAGCCACCTAGGTATCCTCTATAGCTAGGCCTACTTATACCAGCTTACTCAACCATTCCTCAGGAGCAGTATCTGGCTAATTCTCAGCTACTATGGCCACTTGTAAATCCTCCTTAAGGCCCTTTTCTAGCTAGAATTGGAAGGACTTCTTATTAAATAGTATGACCTAGTTAATAGCCTCTATAGCAGTAAGGTATAAGAGGACCCCCTTGGGTTGCTAGGTAGAGAGGATCTGCCAAATAGATACATGCTTGGTGGTGAACACTCTGAAGTAGGTCTTTACCACTTAGGTAAAGTCCTCCTAAATAGTATTAGCCAATATCTACTACTTGTAATTTACCCCCTACTAGGTAGACACTATACCTATTATATATGCAGATGACAAATGAATTAGAAACATAAAGAACAAAGACCATTCTATACCATCCCTTGATTCCTAATTGCCAAAACCTGTAGAAGAGTCTGGAAATGACAGGATGTGATTAGTACTCAATTTGACTATGATTACCTATACACCTATAGGCTTCACTCATAATGTAACATAGTCTCTCATGAAATAAGTCTAATCACCCAATCATGACCTCATGGCTAACTAGGCTAATGTTATGTATTACCAATAGCTAACTATATAGTAACTGTAGGGATAACTTCCTATGCTTAGTTAAGGATAATTAAAGCCACATCATGCTATGCTATGCCACAAGATTATATAATAGAAGATCATCTCCAGAGTGCTTAATACAATAGTGAAGAGTAAAGATAGCATACTCACATGTTGATATTCTAAGCATAACCTCCATCATAGTGCATTATCTAGGTACATTGACTTGGCCACTACAAGTGTTCATAATATTATCCTTTACTATAAGCTATAATACATTAGAGATATATCCTATCTACAACTATACATAAGTAATTCTTTAGGGTTGTATTCTCAGAGTTCCTAGAAGTAGTACTTAGGCCCCCTAGATTATCCACTAAAGTAATATAATAATATATTCTATATAAAGTTGACTACTTAGCTAGCAACTCCATAACTAGCTAAAATTTATACTAGATACTTTACTCTTACACTGTTAATCAATTTGTCAATCGAAACTCTTTTACTTCGGTCACAAGCTCTAGCGGGTGGCACTATTTACCAACTTAATCAAATGGCCTAACTAATAGAGGGAGTGATACATCGCTAAGCACTATCAGGGTAACCCTTCATACAGCCATTGAGGTCATGAGTCACATTCACTTACAAGGACTAAACTAGTAATTAGGTAACCTTGCATAGTTAGGGAAAACTCACTTATGCTACACAACCTGTGACCAACTGGAAATTCGTGGTATGGAATGAGGCGAGCGGGATTTGAACCCACGACAAATCAATTTGTCAATAACTGCTCCCCTACTTAAATAATATAGCATCAACTCATATATACCTCTCTTATATCTAACTAATATAAGAAATTAAGTTCTATACATATACTAAAAACAAGAAGCTAGTGTCCCTATTCTCTGATGATACTACTTCCCTATTACTTTTATTCTTATTTCTTTAGTAGGACTTATTGGTTGACTATACTATACTCAGCTTTTTCTTCTTCTTTTTATTTTTTCTTTTGTGCTACCTTTTCTTTATTAGAGGAAATGTATTTTCTTTGATGCAATAGCTTAGTAAAGCTACATTTAGATATCCTTTTATAAAAGGCCCCTTTAGGGCCTTAAAAAATATATGAATTATATATATTTATGGTAGAAAAAAGAGCTGCTAATTCTTTTGCATTTCTTTCCTAGTAGATACTTTTTGTATTTTAGAACTCAAATCATAGTGTCTTCTAATAGATAACATCATTTGAATTTATGAAAAGATTGAGTAAAGGAGGGATACTATAAAGTGAGTTAGAAATACTAAGAATAATACCTTTGATTAATAGTTTCTAGCTATAGACCCTACTTCAACTACAGATACTTATATCACCTATCTATATACATTTCAAAGCTAATAGGATTTTGATTTCCTATTAGTCACTATTATATGGACAAGGCATATACACTCAATTAAGAGCAAAGACATATTCGCATATATAGGAGCATTAGGATGTACCTTTATCTGCTAAACACTATCAAGGTAACCTTCATACAGCCATTGTTTTCATCAGTTGTCTTCACTTATATCTACTTAACCAGTAATTAGGGAACCATGTATAGTTAGGGAAAACTCGCTTACGCTACAAAACCCATAACTTACCTAGAAATCATGGTATTAAGGAGTGGCATAAGTGGTATTTAAAGCTATTTCAATGCTAATAACATCAAGCCTTGGCTAAGAATAACAAGAGAGTGGAGAACCTGCGTGCTGCGATGGAAGAGCAAATGGAGACTTAGGGCCCCTCGGTATCTCATCCTTTTTCTGCTTGTGTTGTTCCCTTTGTGTAAGAGTTTTGATCTGTGTTTCCCTTTTGTCCTTTTCTCTTCCCTTTCTCTTTGGTTAGTGTTTCTCGCTTCTACCTCGATTCCTTCCGGTTGCTGTAAGGTTCGCCTCGCTGGAGATGGGAAAGGGGTTCCCTGGGCTTTTCTTTTTCCTGTTCGCTTAAAAGTTTTCTCTGCTGTTTTGACGTACTGGGTAGCCGCGTTTGTGCCGGTCGCGTTTTCTTTTTTAGAGTTTTGCTTTCCCCCACAGTTCTCTACCTTCCGCCCCGTTTCTTCTTTAGTTTATTGCGTGTAAGCGAGGAGGATTCGGGAACAAACCGTGTATTTTATCTTAGCCGTAGACTGCGCTACCGATGATAGGTCGGCTGTCTTTTTACCTCCGTCACAGCTTGACATAGCTGCAAGCGGAGGTTCTTTTAGACGACCCCTAGCGGGGTCGTAAAGATAAAATAAAAATGAATT
>JABYPW010000785.1:0-20779 GCA_016880775.1 Phymatotrichopsis omnivora
CGACTTGGCTCTGAGGCATTTGTGTGGGGCCTACTTGCGTGCGCCCTTCTACTTGCCATTCGTGGGCAGGGGGGATTTGGTATGGTTGTGCTGAGTTCTTGGGGTTGGTGTGGTGGGTTGAGGTGTTAGCTGGCGTCGGGGCCCTTGTGGGGGTGACCGGCTGTTGTTGGGATGTAGACATGGTTGCGACCGTGTAAGCGAGGCTAGGTCTTGCACGTTGTCGCGATGTCTCCCACTTTGGGTCTATTGATCAGGCTGTAACGGCACCAGAGCACACTACGGTGGTGATGCACGACCAGGAACCCGTCGGTTCTTGTCCAGATGTGGATAGTCCCCTGTGGAGCAAGCTCTATCTGAGTGCCTATCCTCTGGACAACGAGGCTAAGGTATTCTAGGTCGTTGTTTTTTGCCGAGCAGTTTTTATGACGATGAAAAGTGATAAGAGAAGATCGTGAAAGAGGAGTAGGAAAAGGTAGAATGTAGGGGGGGGGTTTGAAGAGTCTGAGAAGCCTGTTAAAGATGTGACCAACAACTATCCTTTAAATACCCTTGTGACTGAAGAAATTAGTCATCAATAATATAAGAGATTATATAAGAAATATAACCTAAAAGAAACCCTTATAACCTCTATAACTCATTCTAAAATCATATTGTCTGATTGTAACATTCCTAGGAGTCATAATGGAAATGATCAGTGTTTGTTATGAGCAATAGATTACCGATATTAGGTTGATCATCATCATGTGATATAGGCTTAATCAGCTAATAGGTCATACCATCACATTGACTAGATGTACAAGTTACCCAAGTTATCTGATAATGTGTTAGGATGCTTACTAAAGGATGATGGATTAGTCAGATCCTGACTCATCATGGTAGAGGCAATATATTCCAGTCTTGAGAGGCTAAGCCTACTTCTGCATAGTCCATATGCACTTAAGAGGTAGGAATACTCACTGAAGGTGCTTAACTAATATAACCTATTATTATACAGAGGCCTTGGTACTGTAGCTGTAACACTATACCTGTGACAGATCACCCTATATGGTTCGTATATGACTCAGTAAGGATACCTCAGGCATGCTTCGTAAACGCTACTGAGTAAACTCAGATATCTCAGCTAAACGAAAGCTCAACTGGAAGATATCGTTCCTACAACGAATGGGGTGGACTTCAAGTTTTGAAGATGAAGGAAGGCAAATATATTCTTTAAGGCTCAAAGATAACTCAAAGGCTTTCACAATGGTGATCGTAGAGAAGACAAGTAGCTATGTGCTAAAGAAGGAAGGAAGGAAAGACAACAAGACAAGGATACTCTTTTCCATCGGTCACACTCTTCTACTGGACAGCTTTGCGCGGACTTAATCGGATGGCCTAAGTAGAGAGGGAGCGATACATTGCTAAGCGCTGTCAGGGTAACCCTTCATACGGCCAGACAATAAGACAAGAACAACTGCGCGCTTATATATCCCATCCTTCACCTAAGCTGATAAAGAGATGACAAAGGAAATAGAAACACAAAGAAGTAAGACCTGTTCTAGACCATCTCCTGATTCCTAATTGCCAACACCTGTAGAAGAGTCAGGAAAGGATAGGACACGATTAGTACTTGATTTGACTATGATCGCCTATCACCCTCTCGGGCCTCACTCCCAATTTGTGATAGTCTTTTCGCGATACAAGTCCGATCGCCCAATCATGACCTCATGGCTGACTAGGCCAATGTCGCATCATACTGATAGCCGATCACATGCCTGTGGGGCTGACTTCCCATGCTTAGTCAAGGCTAACGGCAAAGCCACACCATACCACATCATGCTATAAGGTCATGTGATAGAGGATCATCTCTAGAGCGCTTAACACAATGGTGAAGGGTAGAGACAGCATACTCACATGTTGACAATCTAAGCGTAACCTACATCATAGCGCATCGTCTAGGTACCTTGACGCTGACCACTACCGGTGTTCATAACAATACCCCTCTTAAAGGTGCATCCCCTTACACACATAAGGCTACTAGCATTTTGCATTTTCCCCACTAATTCCCAATGAAAGGAATATAATACTTGTAGCTTTCTGATCCTTCCCTAATATTATGGGTGAAGGTCCTATCCCAAGAGTATAGCAGTTTAAGTCGATATGACTATGACTATCAGCCTCTTATGTGAAGGATAAGGGGACTTTCCTATCTATATCCTGCTCTACTTTTTCCCTGACCTATCCTCCTTAGGTCTCTTAGCATTCTTTTGGTATAAGGTTGGTCTTTTCAGAACTTCACCAGTGCATCGATCGGTTCTCCATTCACTAATAAGTTGTCCAATGGTTCCCAAGTGCCTTGATCATACAGATAACCTTCCCAGAGTATAAAGTATTCTAACTGTTTCCTTTGCCAGTTAAAATAGGTCTTTGATATTCCTTCAATAAAGTAGGCCTCTTCCCTATCATCTATATCTTGTACTGGTTTTGGCTGGTACCAGGAATTATGTTGACTGCTTATAGGGTTCAAGTTGCAAGACATGGAAAACTAGATGAATATTCCAGCTAAAGGGAAGCTTGAGTTTCTATGCCCTAGGTCCAACTTTAGAGATTACTTCAAAGGGGCCACCAAACTTGGTATAAAGCTTCTTCAAAGGCTTAAGGTTCAGTAGGTTATCCTTTTTAAGTAGTACTAGGGATCCAGGTTCTTGTTCAGGGAAGGTGAGGTGTTTCACATCGTACCATCTTACTACCCATTGCTAAGTTGTGAGTAGTCAGGCGTGAATATCCTTCCAGTTGTGTTCTAATTCCTATGATCCTTTATAGGTTTTGATCATTGAGACAGTGTTAGGGGATGGGTAGTAACTATAGTTAGTGTAAAATGGTATTTGTCAGGTGACGGAGTAAACTGAGTTGTTGTACATAAACTCTGCAAGTGGTAAGAGGTTTGCCCAATTCATTTAATCATAGGTGACATAGTTACTAAGGTATACTTTAAGAATCTGGTTAAGATGTTTGGTCTAGCCATCTATTTGTAGATGAGCTGTGGTTAATAGTGAAATCTTAACACCTAGGGTAGTCATAGTTTCTTTCCACTAAGCTTGAAATTTTGGGTCTCAGTCTGAGACAATATTGGTAGGTAAGCTGTGGTGTTTCCAGATTTCTAAAACAAATATGATTACTAGATCCTTAGAGGTAGTATTGGTGCTAAGAGGGATAAAATGTACCATTTTCCAGAATCAGTCTACAATAACCCAAATTTAGGTGTGGCCATTTGAGGGAGGAAGTTCGGTGATGAAGTATATGGAGATACTTTCCTATAGCTCATGTGGGAGCTTTAGGGGTAAGAGTTGACCATATGCCTTATATCATTAGGCCTTATTCATTTGAAAAGTATGGTAAGCTGTGACATATTTGGCAATGTCTTTTCATAGTGTTGGCTAGTAAATGTCCCTTATTACAAGCTTATATAGTTTGTTATCTTGTATATGGCCTGCTGTTAGGTGATCATACTGTGTCTTCAGGACTGATGTACAGAGGTGTGAGGGGAAAAATCACAGGTTATCATAGAGGAGTATACCATCTACAATTTCTTAGCTATATAGAAGGCTGTTGACAAGTTCCTAAGTTTCCAGGTCTAAGACCAGAGCATGATGAAGGTCCTTGATAAATTCTAGATGGATGTTGAGAGTGACCCTTGTAGATACTACAATATACTATCTAGATTTGAGGAAAAGGAGTTCGCACTCTAGTGCCCCCTCTTTAGGGATGTAGTCTCCACATTGTGATAGTCCATCAGCCTTAGTATTATTGGTACCTAGCCTATACCCGATTTTGTAGTCAATTGTCCCCAATTTCTCCATCCACCTTACCTGCCTATATGATAAAATTTTCATGGAGGCAAAGTACTCCAAGTTATTATGGTCAGTTAACTCCAAGACAGGAGATAGGGAGCCTTCACACCAGTGCCTCCATTCCTTATAGAGATAAGTATAGACTGCAAGCATTTCCTTGTCGTAGATTTTGTAGTTTTACTCTGGTAGATGCATCTTGTGAGAGAAGTATGTAATAGGATGCAAGGAGTCATCTGGGAACTGATAGGAGCAAACCCTATCTATGGCAAAATCACTAGCATTGGTTTCTGCAAGGAGAGGAATGCTAGAGTCATAATGTGAGAGAATATGTGCAGAGGTAAAGCAATGCTTAAGCTCAGAAATGGAATCATCCTGAGCTTTCCCTGCCTTCCATGGTGTGTTGTTCTTAGTGAGGTCCATTAGAGGGCCTATGAGTTGTGAGAAGTTTTTGATAAATACTTAGTCAAGGTTCGCAAAGCCAAGGAAGGACCATACTTTGGTGACCATTTTCGGAGTTAGCCATTCTAGAATCATTTCAATTTTATCTTTAGCTATTTTGATTGCCTTAGCCAAAATGATAAACCTGAGGAATTTGACTTTGTCAACTACCTAATGAAACTTTATAGGTTTAAGAGCTAGCTGTTGTTTGTCTAGCCTTAAAAGGACCTCTCATACCAGGCAATCATATTCGGCTTAGGGTTCTGCGTAGATGAGGATGTCATCTTGGTAGATAATGATACCTACATTAAGAAAATTATGGAGTATGGTGTTCATCATTTCCTGAAAGACAGCTGAGGTATTACAAAGACTAAAAGGTATGACAAGGTATTCAAACTACCTGTATCATGTATAGAAGGCAGTTTTCTGCTCATCCCCTTTGGCTATCCTAATGACATTGTAGACATTTTCAAGGTCAAGCTTAGTAAAGATTTTGGCCTTACTAATTATGTCTCTAAGTTCACCCATGAGAGGAAGAGGGTACCAGTTCTGGATGTACACTTTGTTGAGTCCTCGATAGTCGACTTAGAGGTAGAGGGATCTATCAGCCTTTTTAATGAAGAGGATAGGAGCACTAGCTGGGGACTTAGAAGGTTTTATTTTACCTTCATTTAGTATAGTATTAATGTATTCCCAGACTATTTTGAGTTCTGTCTCTAAGAGTTTGTAGATAGGTCCCTAGGGAGGTTAGGCTCCCTCTTTCAATGTTAACTTTATGTCCCATTCTTGGTGAGGTAACAGCTGAGATGCTAACTGCTCTGAGAAGACCTTGGGGAATAGTTGTTCCCACTTGTTTTGTTCTAAAGAGCTGACAGATAAGGATTGTAGGGAAAGCTATATGGAGTTTTCTAAAGGTAGCCTTGCCATTGCAGAGCACTATCTCAGTATCTCTGAAAGACTAATCAGTGTATCAACTCACCTAAGTAAACCTCTACCCATAACTGCTATGTTGGTGTAGAAGTTATCATCTTGCAAGATTTCCCTAGCCGAGGCCATGGAAACCTAAGGTTTGACAAGATGATGTTTACACTTGTCAGAGTACAAACCTACTAGCTCTACCTTATTGTAATCAACCATGGGGTTATGATCTTGGAACCACTTCATAGGAAGTTAGATATCGATATCTGCAGGCATTGGTCCTATGTCGAAGTTGATGTTCTCCTTGTAGTTTTGGATTTACATCTGAATCTTTAGCGTGTAATACCATTCTTGCTTGCAGGTTCTATCATAGGTGTAAATATTAATGGATACCTATCGTTTGCATTTGGGGACTGGGAGCCTATTAGAGATAAGAGCTCCTATAGCTCTATTCTTAAGTTTGGCAGTAGCGGTGATGGTGTGGGTTTGTATTTCGTGGTTGACAGAGGTATGCCAGCAAAGTATCACTGGAACTGTGATACACTTCCCTTGTTTGAGGCCTAAGGTTTTGGATGCAATAGTCATCATTTCTGTGAATAGGATCCTTGACCTCTTCTAGGAATATCATGGCTAGACATTGCAGTACCTAAGTGATAGTTGTAGTGTTTTGAGACAGTGTGAGGAAGACAGTCATAGAAGTAAGATGGTAGATAAAGAGTGTCAGCACTACTATATAACCTATGTATTTCAACCTTAAGGCTATCCTTAGGCAGGTAAAGAGGAAAAAGAAACCAAACAATAAACATTAAACATTATGGACTAAGATCTATAAAGATACTTATATAATGTAAGAAAAATGGAATTCTTGCATCATAGGTATTGTGAGGCATACATCATGAGGTCATCAATCATTACTAGGAGTCCGAACTACTTAACCGGTGGCCTACCCACTAAGAACTAGGGCTAAGATTATCTATAGAACACTGGCTCCTAATTTGAAGTTGGATTACACCTTTCTGAGTCTCTTCTTCAATAAAGGAAACAACAAAGGAAATGGGTCATTGAGTTGTAGCTCTTCAAACCATCAGGATGTCGTCACCATCTATCTAGGTATGTGGTAACTCTACCACCCTACCTGGTACTTCTGCTTTTGGCTTATTGGAATATGTCTCCAATTTTTCCTCATCCTTGTCATCCGTCTTCCTCTTAGTTGAGTACTACTTGGTTAAGGGGACAATAGCCTTTTTGAAGGTAAAATATTCATTCACCTTGTACCCTTGATGAGCACACTTCTTGTATGTGTTATTGTCTTTGGCTCACTTGAGCTCCACTCCCTAGAGATATATGAGTTTGGTGGGACTAGGTTTTGTGGTAGATTTGGATCCCAGGCAAGTGTCAGCTCATTCCTTGTGCTTAGCTGACCTAGACATGTCTTTAGGCTTCGGTGCTAAAGCTAAGTCCATTTAGGGCAGCCATGGGTTTTTCCCAAGGGCTTTGGTAGTTTCTTCTATCCGCCAGCTGACTATGATGACCTGGTAAAACCACTCCTGAGTTATCTAGTATTGGCAGGAGTAGCTTGTAGCTATGGCTTCGTGGAGCTTGGGGTGAAGTCCCTGGTTCACCTAGTCCTTGAGGGATACCTCATTATAGAGGCACACAGTGTTGAGAGTTCTCATATAAGTGATGAACTCCAAGATAAATCCCATATACTTTGCCTTTATCAGCTTGGTGATGTAGCTAGGCTGAAGGGTGTAGGCTCTAAAGTTATACTGAATGGCTTCCAGGAAGTCTTCCTATGTAGTAGTTAGGTTAGTCCACTAGACATGATTAATCCTCTACCAGATAATAGCTGACCCGGTGAGGAGGGTTAATATGTACTGGATATTGACAATATCAGTGGGGAAGAAATAGGTCTATAGGGCAAAGTAAGTTTCAAGCTGAAGTTAAAACTTAAAGATATCATCAGCTTTGCCTGAAAACTTATCCAGTGTAGGTAGCTTTAGCCCCTTAAAGGTTAGGGCCTGAGGTTATACTACTGGGAGTAGTGTGGGAGTGGCCTTAGCCCTAAGAGGAACAGGAGGTTGAGGAGGCTGGAAGTTACCCAGAGCTCCCCTAATGATTTCCTTTACATCTTCTATAGTAAGGGGTTTTTCTCCTTCCTAAGGGTTAGAAGGACCAGCAGGCTGAGGAGTAACCATTACTCTTCTCCTCAGTCTTGAAGGAGCTGGTTCAGCTTCCTAGTATTTCTATACAAAGTCTAAGAACCCTTTACTCCTTCTGCATAAGTGGATATTGGGAATTGTGTCTAGTATAGTTAGCAATAAAGGATAGTCTTCAATTTCCTCCATCGGAATCCTCCTTGCTGACTACATCAGAGAGACTGTAGAGTCCACTAGTCTCTTATATTGAGAGTAGAGACTGTGGTAGTGTTGTGCATTCTCCTTAGCTTCCTGGAGTCCCTTTTCCAGGTCTTAGACCTTCTTCTCTAGCATGGTGATCAACTGGAGTTGATTTCCTCTCTCCTTTAGTACCACATCCCTAGCACTGAGCTGAAATTTCAGGGAGAGGATTTCCCCCTTTAAGGAGGATAGCTTATCTCTTAGATGGTTGATATCTGTCTAAAGGTCCTGAAGTAGCTAGGAGTCATCTTCCCTAGCAAGGGCCATTTTTGCCAGTTCCAATTCATTTATCAAGGATTTGTTTTCATTTTCAAGCCCATTGATGTGGAAGGTGTACTCAAGCTCTACCTATTCCCGTATCTTAGTTTCCTAGAACTAGTTTTCCTTCCTCAGCTCCCTAAGGAGGTTAACTGCCTTGAGGAGGATATTAGTAACCCTTAGGGGGAAGGAGATGAGCACAGGAGGAAGCTTCTTTCCTATCTATTTGTATATAAGGATGGTCAAGTAGAGGATACCTTGGACTTCCTCCTTTTGCTTCTAGAAGTCTTCCACAAGCTGTATTTTGATCTATTGGTAGGCTTCATCTCCTATAAAGTCCCTAACCTCTAGAAAAGTAGCATTGAGTCAGAGGAAGTTAGTTTTATAGAGATTTAGTGCTTCTCTATAAACTTCTAAGCTGCTTCATTGAGCTTAACTTCTGTTTCAAGGATTTTTCTCCCTTCATCATATATTAATAGATGGTGCTTATCAGGGTTTAGAAAGGGTTTTGCCCTGGTAAAGGGCAAGAGCGGTCATGACATCAGTCATGGGAACATCTTTGCTAGCTATGACTTAAGAATATAGTGTTACATTAGAGGTCTCTGAGGTGTTGTGACGATTTGGTAAAGAGTAAGTACTACTCAACAAATAATGTATTACTGAGTAAACTTAAATATCTCAACAGTTATAAGTCTAGATCAACAAATACACTTTCCTAAGATGAGAGTGAGAAGATGGAATAAAGTTTGACAGTAAGAACGAATATATTCTTCAGGCTCATAGCTAGTCTGTAGACTGAAGAGAGAAGGAAGGAAAGAACAAAGATATGATGATGATGATGATTTATTCTTCATTTTCTAAACTACTCTTCGCAGCTTACAAAAGAATCTACATTAAGTCCTAGACTATGGTATACCTAAAAGAAATCCCCCTAAAAACTCAAAGAAACTACCTATTCAAAACAACATCTAAAAAAAATACAAGGTAAAGCTATACGAGAAGAAAAAGTAGGTGCTGGCATTTCCTCCATCTCAAATCCACTATCACTAGACAAAGGGGAAATGAAAATATGAGAGATGTACAAAGGAGAAGGTGCTGATGGTCCCTTACTAGGATCAGCACCTGTGAGATTTGTATCAAGCTATAAGATAGTATGCGTACATAGGCTACAGGAGCTACAGCAACTTAGGGGTTTTGGAGAAGATAGAGGGGTACAAAATTAGGGTCTGCAGGCTCAGACCTTTACTAGCACTTGAAACTTATACTGGTTCAGATTTATTGGTTGCCTGGTGTTTGTTGCCTTAAGGTAGTTAGACAAGTTTTTTAGCAGTAATGGACTGTTGAAAATTAGAGTAAGTGGTGGGTTTCCTGGCAGGAACTTTTCTCTTTCCAGTATATAGTTTTTGCAGGTATGAATTGCATGCTTGATCATTTCTGTTTCTTTGTAGTACCATAGACAGTTGGTTCTTCCTTCTCGAAAGAATAAAGAAGCAACTGTACTCTTTTCCATTAGTTACACTCTCTAGCAGGGTAGCACTATGTATGAACTTTATCGAATGGCCTAAGTAAGAGAAGGAGTGATATATCGCTAAGCGCTATCAGGGTAACCCTTCATACAGCTATTGAGGTCATTAGTCGTATTTGCTTACAAGGACTGAACTAGTAATTAGGCAACCTTCCATAGTCAGGGAAAACTTGCTTATGCTATAAAATACACAACCAACTGGAAATTCATGGTATGGAATAGGATGAGTAGGATTTGAACCTATGACATTGCGTGTTATAGTACAATGACACCAGGACAGCTATACTATTAAACCATCCTCACCACAAACAAAGAAGATGATGATGATGATTACTCAGTTTATATTGTAGTTCCTAACTAGCTCTTCACTAACTAAAAACTACCAGGACATCTACATTCAGTCTAAGACTATAGCATGTCACCTGCTTCCCCTCTCAACTAAAATAAACAAATGAAAAAAGGAAATGTAATCAAAAAATAAGTACATGATATCATACCAGTACAGTAAAATACACCACAAATGGTCCTGTGAAATAGTCTTCCTGTCCAACATTCCTAGCAAGGTGAACCTTACAACAATTAGCTAATGGACTCTTTTGAAGAAAAAACTGTGCATAAAATAAAAGTAGAAAAAGAAAAAGAAAAAAAAAAAAAACCCTTTCCATTGTGCCTGAACCTTTTACTAAAGAAAAAATCATAAGGAAAAAGTAAAAGAATCATACTCTACCCATAGTGATAGTAATAGCTTCCTCCTTCTAGGTGGCAGCTAGTGCTTTCAACCTAAACAAAGAAGCAACAATACTCTATTCCCAATACTAGATACACTTCCCTCTAGTAGAGCACATTTAACACTAACTGAATAGGATGGGCTGAATAAAGAAGCAATAATACTCTATTCCCAATAACTCTAAATACACTTTCCTCTAGTAGGGTATCTTAAACACTAATTAAATAGGATAGACTAACTGGTTGGAAAGGGAAGAAAGGGAGTAATATAGATAAAAAAGGGAAGAGAGGAAAAAGAAATAGAGAAAGGGAGAAGGAAAAAGAAAAAAGAAAAAAGAAAAAAGAAAAAAGAAATAGAAAAAGAAATAGAGAAAAGAATCCCCTGTCGCTACTGTCCCTCTTATTTCACACCAAATTCCTCCCTTGCTTTTACTCATTCTACTCTCTCCCTCTAGATTACTACCTGGGGTGACATCAGGGGGGTTTTGTTCATTGGAGGTCTTCCTAGGCCTTTTTGACAAGTTCTCCCCATACCTGGGTTTCGTCGTATAATAGTTGTCTGACTTCAACATGTTCAGGGATATCCTTCAACAGTCTTTGTAGTATGTAGCACTTTTTCAGAAAGTGTTCGACTGACTCAGCTTCTCCACATAGATATATGTTGTGTTCTCAGTCCTAGGGTCTGAAATTGAGGAGGTATACCTGGTTAGTTCTGAACTAGTATGCCCTTATGGCTGTGTATCTTAGGAGATGGTTGTATTTGTCTGTTTATAGCTTTTTCCTTCTTGCGAATACTTCAATCTGTATCTATATTTCTTCTTTGACTTTTTTTTTTATGGTACTCTACATCAGGGCCTTTTTGACTTTAGACTTTTTATTTACTGGGACTTGTGAGGCTTTCTTCCCTTCTTTATCAGCTTCTTCGTTTCCTTGGATACCACAGTGTCCTGGTACCTAGTCTAGTGTTGCTATTACTCCGGTTCATATCAGCTCCTCATTTAGCTCAAAGATTTCCTTTGCGATATATTGCATGTTTAAGGGGTATGGGTTTTGTTCTACTATCAGAGCTACTTGCGAGTTACTTAAGATAGTCAGTTTGTTGATTTGGTCATTTTTCTTTTTGAGGTTCATGGCTACTTTGAACCCAAGTCTGATTGCTTCTAGTTCTCCGTCCAAGACTTGGGTTCCCATTCCTAAGCTTTTGCTTATACAGATTTTTTCCTAGTCTTCAAGGTATACTACTAGTCCTATACCTATCTGTGACTTTTTCCCTACCTAGGAGGTATCTGTGTAGACTGTTAGGTGATCTCCTCTATGCTACCTTTGGAAATAAAGAAGATGATGATGATGATAACTCAGGTCTATTAGGTTACTACTCTACTTCTTCTATATCTACCTAGGCTATCTGTATGCAGTTCTCAACTATGGTGTATTACCCATTTCTTCCCCAATAGAACTAAAAGAAAAACAAAGGAAAAGTATCACAATCTAACCATAGGACCAGTCGCGCCCTTGGCAGAACAAAGTGGAAAGTTCATGTAAGCGAGAAAAAAACTAAGAACAAGAAATGGCTATGACCTCCTACTCTTCCCTAGCTAGGTGAACCTTAGAACAACTGGTAAACTACAAGGTACAAGTCTATACAGATCGAAATGAAAATAGGAAAAGATAAAGCTAGAAAGAAACCTAATACAAAGAAATATTCACTGAGCGAAATAAGATAACTATCCTTAAGAAGAATAGGAAAGGCTAGGGGAGGGAAACCTGAGATTCCATTGACTAAGTAGCAGCAGTGTGGAGGTTATCTACTCTTTGGTTCCTCGCAGATAGAGCCTAGAGGTAGTCAGGGCAGGTGGGATCATTGGCAGGGTGAGGGGTGAGACAGTTGGCGCACTTGAACACCATGTGGTTGCAAAATCTCCCTTTGTATTTGTACTCTGTATTACTATAAGAGTACTTGAAGAGGGTGTAGGGGCCAGTATAGAGGTTGCATTACATGGTGTAGGTATATCGAAGCTGATGGTGGCCGTAGTAGCAGTAGTGTGTACACTAGGTGGCATGGGAGAAGGAAAGGTATTATTCGGTCCTACGTACCTTGTTAAGGATAGATAGTCCTTGGGAAATGTGGTAGTGGTTATTGTTGATGATAACAGTAACCATAATAGATGAGGCAGTTTTGCCGACAAGCTTGTCCTTAGATGCCAGCCAGCATAGGGTTTGGGCAATGAGTACTCCGTGGTTGTACCTTTTGATCTTATTCCTGATTATGGTCATGTACTCAAGCTTAGAGGTATTAGGGATGGGGGTTGGCACATTGTCACAATATTCTTCTTATAAAGGAAGTTATAGCATAGGCCTTCAGAGCTTTAACCTAGAAGAGTTTCCAGCTCAAACACTAGGTAGTGACATTAGTTATTGAGGGGTACCTATCTGTCCTATGTGGTTAGGAAATTTCCTGCATGACTAATACATGAGTTGTACAGCAGAGCATTAGGATAAACCTTCATGTACAGATAACATTCGCCATGACTATGCTTTACCACTGGCAAGACCTTTACGCTGGTCACTCAATATCATAAACTGCACCACAATATACTCTGAGGTTTACACCTTAAGTGAAGCAGGGTAGAGAAAGTTGGCAATAGATTGGCAATAACAACTTGAACTCAGTACTTTACCAATATATGCTAACTGTCCTCTCGAGCCATCATAATATCCTATAGGGACTAGTATGCAATAGATTGGCAATAACCACCACATGATACTATGGCCTAGTAACTCCTAACCACCTTCCCATTACCTAGCAGATTGCTCCACTTTGGCTGACTGCATCTTGCTTTATTTTTGATTAATGTGAGGGAAAACTAACTATAGTCCTAGAGTATCTAGGTGTTTTGTCATCATATACTCTGCTTGAGTAAGTCCTACAAAGAGATCTACCTCTTACATTTAAGGTGCAAAGGTAGAGATTTTATAGAAAGATCTCAACATACCAAATAGTAAACTGCCATAGCTAGCCTGTCTGTACACTAGTTAGTAACACTGAACCCAAAGGTGGTCCTACTAGTGAGGTAGGTAGCATAATAGTTAGCTGGTTTTAATAACCTAAGGACAATCTCGTACTTGAAACCCTCACATATATGAATATTAGAGATATAGCCTAATGTTATTAAAACCAGATGCTTGAAGTGAAAATATTATCTTAGGGTGATACTTAAGATCTACCCTCGATAGGCCCTGTATTGATAGTTAAGCTCTGTCTACCTATTTTCTTTTATCCATGACCATGCCAAAATTGTTCAATGTGAACTATGAGCTGCTGTACAAAAAGTAAATAGTGAATCTAAATATAATGAGAGGCCTGGGGAAATGAAGAAGTGACCAACAACTGTCCTTTAAATACCTTTCTGACTAAAGAAATGAGTCATCAATAATATAAGAGATTATATAAGAAATAGAACATAAAAGAAACCTTTAGAACCTCTATGACTAGTTTTGAAATCATATTGTCTGATTGTAATATTCCAAGGAGTTATAATATAAATGATGAGCATTTATTATGAGTAATAGATTGCTGATCTCAGGTTGATCGTCATGATATGATACAGGCTCGATCAGTATATACATCATACCATCACATTGAATAGATATACAAGTTAGCTGAGTTATCTGATCATATGTTAGGACACTTACCAGAGGATGATGGATTAGTTAGATGCTGACTTATCATGGTAGAGACGATATATTCCAGTCTTCAGAGGCTAAGCCTACTTCTGCATGGTCCTTGTACACTTGAGAGGTGGGAATACTCACTAAAGGTACTTAACTAGCATAACATATTATCATGCAGAGGCCTTGGTACCATGGGTATAACATATGGTACTCTTCTGGTACCAGTTTCTCTGGTGGTATTATTTCTGGTACCTCCCTTTCCTTAGTAGATTCTATAATAATTATAGTATTCAGCTCACTGTCTTTTCCTGTTGCCATTTTTGTGAAGGGTACTGCTCTAATGGTAGTAATGTCGATTCCACTCCTCCTCTCCTCTTCTAGGAAGGTGAGCTGATTTCTTCTAAAATCTAATTGTGCTTGGTGGTATTATAACCACTGTAACCCTAATAGGATAGGACAGTCTACTAACTTCATGATGTAGAATGAAACTCATTCCTTCCTTAGTCTAACCTGGATTTCCACTTTGGTGACCTTGGTAATTTTTCTGCTACTTGCTTGTCTTCTATCACCAACTGTCAAGGTCCTTAGGGTCTCTAACTTTAATGTAGTGAAACTTTTTCTCTGGACAAATATTTTGTCTATAAATGTGAAACCAGTTTCCCCTACATCTAATAGGGTATAACACTCTACAGTGTTATTTAATATTGCTTGGAATATCAAATGTTCTCCTTCTAAAAACATTTCCTATTTTTCTCTTCTAGTAGCTTTCTAGGTAAGACTTTTTCCATAGGGTTTCCTTAGAGCTAGACCACTATCTAATTCTAACTCTTGGAGTTTCCTGACTAAATTATAACAGTTACCACTTTTGTGCTAGTGATCTTTAACTCTTTGCTGGTTTCCTTCTTTGGATAGTTCCTGGTATAATGTCCCTCTTCTCTGCAATTGAAATACAAGCCTTTGTTTTTACAGTGATCTTTCTCTTCTTAAGTGATCTTTGATTTCTCCTAGGCCTACCCCTTCTAGCAGTAGCTGCTAAACTTATTACACTTTTAAAAGCTTTGCTTCTACTCTTCTTCTTAGGATTTGCTAGTAGGATTTTCTTCCTTTTTTGGAATTGACTCAAGTTGACTTTCCAACTAGATGTATAGTTGTGTGAATTCTCAGTATATATATCTTAGGGAGATCTGACTGGTGAGCCAGGGCCTCATGGACTTTTCCTTTCAGTCCTTTCTTGAATAGGAGTATCTTCATCCTATCATCTTCTGGTAGGTTAGCATTGAATGTGAGACCATTAAAGTCTGCATAATACTCAGACACATTCCCCTGCTATCTGAGGTTTTCCAACAGCTAGTAAGTAGTATTATCTTTGTCTAGGTTATTATAAGCCTTCCTTAGTACTTCTTCAAAGGTTGACCAGGTTTTATTATATACTTTTCCATTCTTAGAGCTCTTCAGCCTTATAGCGATGTACCACTTTTGTGCTAGTCCCTTTAGGCATAATGCTGCCGACTTGATCTGGTACCCTTTATCTTCAAACCTATCGTTATTATCCTCAAAGGTGTATATACACCTGGTGATAAATAGTTGTAGCTGGGTATGATCCTTTCCATCGAGTACTTGAGGGTCTTTAAGCTTTGCAAGCTTAGTTATCTCTTGTACTTATTGTTACTCTTCTTCCAGTTCTTGTTATAGAGTATCTATCTTTACCTAGAGTGTAATCCATTCTTGCCTTAGATTTTTGAGGTGCTCACTTTCTAGTACTTATTCCTTTTTAAGGCTTTTGATTTATTGCTAATCTATAGCTTGCTATTGTCTTAGGTCCTCAACCTCTTATTCTTTATTAACACTAGAATTATAGTGTTCTCTGATCTAGTCTCTAATCCTTTAGTACTGTGTAATAGCTTGGACCTTATTGAGGTTGTAGATATCTCAGAAGAACTTTATTTCCTCTATGGCTAGGATAGAGTATACTTTTTCTATATCCTTAGGTGGGTCTAGAACCTTTTCCTTAGTAGACATTAGCTAATGCCTATAGCTTTTTACTGCTAGGAACTCATCGATACTAGGGTCTAGGATGGCAAGTAGGATGATTCTAAGCTTTTTAAGCTAGACTGGGGTGATAGGGTATTTCTGATATAGCATAACAAGATCATCCTTATACAGATAGAGAATAATCTTATCTTCACCCTCCTGGTGTACTAGCTATATCTGGGAGAATAGTGACTTCAACTATAAGGTTATTAACCTTAGATTTCCTAAGATATTCCAGGAATTTGAGGGCAGCATCCTCTAATTTTTCATATAGCAAAAAACTTGCAGTTGCAGTGTCAGTATCTGACCACATGCATAAGTGTAGTACTAGTCCTTTTTCTAGGTCTAGAGTGACTATTACCACTTACAGTATCTAGTACTCAGTGGTTGAAATAAATTCTGTGGACCTAATGGTCATCACAGCGATAGTCTTTATAGAAGAATCTGTGGATTTGTATATTACAGTTCATAACACAGAAACCCTTTTTCCACTATAGCTTGGTTACCTTTTCAAACTCCAGCTACTACTTAGTCTTACAGCATAGGTAGTGGTTGATAGGATTGACTTTCTAACCATAGGCTTTGCACTAAACTTTCTGAGCTTTTGCTAGTCTCTTAGGAAATACCTTTGGTGATGCTGGTCTCTGTACTAGCCTAGCTAGGACCTCTAGGCTGAAATGGACTATGCAATTGCTCTTTTAGGGGGTAGGACTTGAAGGTCTTTAGGTTCTTCTAGAGTAAGTTAGTTCTTGTCTTACAGTAGCCTGGTGATTTCCTTGATAGTGAACTAGGGTACCTCTTCTTGGGAGGTCTAGTTAATTGGGGATGACATCCAATATCACCTGAACTCTCATGTATATTGTTCGATGGTGATTTCTGTATGACACGGTATAGTATAAAGGATAACTCCTTTAGCGACATAACTAAGCCTTAGTTTATATCAGGGTTGTATAGTAAATCAGGATAGAAGAAGATACACAACTCTTTAGAGGGCTTAAGAGGTGTACATAGAGTAAGACAATGAGGTACTGAAGGTTTGTGGGAATAATCTTTATCCCTATGGTGTATACTTAATATACTATATAAAGAAGAAAGGAAAAGAAAATACAGGACTACGCAGTTTTCCTTCTCCTTATATACCAACTGCCAAGAGTACTAGCTACCTTCTGGAGTAGTCTCTGTAAAACCTATTCTATCTACATGACCTCTTCCTATATATCATTCAATCTAAACACTATTCTTATAACCTCTGCAAGGTAGACAGCTAAACATCAGTGACTATACATGACTAAGTGATAATTTATGATTTAAATGCAGAACTCCAAAGAACATCAATGACAATACAAAGGGAACATAACAAGTAGGAAAGTACATGACCACGGTTCATTATATCAACAAAGCATTAAATAAAGAAACAGAGCTGTAGAAGTACCTACTACACATGAGAGGATACACAAACATAAAATAGATTAAGTTCTTCACTTCAACATTGCCATCCCACATCACCTCTATAACCTAGATTTAGTAGGCTGTTACTGCTATAACTGCTGGCTAACATTCCCTTGAAGCCTACTTCGATAAACCCAAGGCTATCAGCCCCCACAATACTACTGCTATAGCTTTAGCCAAGGTAGGCCCTACTCAAGTAGACCTCACTCTTTCAGATTCTATCAAAAAGCTATAGTCAGAAACGTCTAAAACTGCTAAGCTAGTGAACAAAATCTCTTCATCCCTCTCTTCTCCTACTTGTACAATACTACCTGTAGTGCCCTCTGCTCCCACTGATAATACCTAGGCTCAGGTGGTGAAGAAAAATAAAGGCAAAGTCCCAGCCATACCACAACTAACTGCTATAACTCTGCCCTCTCCAAAGTACCCTACCAAGTATAAGTGAGAGATAATTGTCAATCTTGAGGGAGAAGCCCCTAAGTCCAACCTAATTGGTACCTGGGATACCATCAACCCTACCCTGGTAGAGTAGAAAGCCCTATGTACCTACTGAGTTCACTCTATCTACAAAGCCAAAGGTAGTAACATCTTCCTCTCTGTCATGGAGAATACCACAACCTAACAAGTGCTCATATATAATCTAACTATTGAAGAAGGTGTATGCAAGTTCTTCCCCACCACCACTGGTCTTTGCTACAACTTCTTACATAAGAAGTACACCATGTACAATATGCCAACCCCCATTCTCAACACCTCTGAGTTTGAGCATATGTTACTTATCTGAAAGGAGATTAAGACATTTAACTATGGTATTGTTCTTGCCTAAACTCCTTTCTGGCTCACCTCTAAAGATAAGCTAGTCAGTAAGCCTGCTTCCTCTATTATCATCACATTTGTGGTGAACAATAACCACTACTACATCTCCTAAGGCCTGACTATCCTTAATAAAAACCAATAGACTGACCCCTACATTGCCTTCTAGAAGGCCACCTAGTGCTCCTGCTGCTGTCGCTTTAGTTATCACTAGCTAAAATGCACTTTCTCCCCCTACTACTACCTTTGTACTAAACCCTATGCCATCTTTGAACACTCTTATAGCAACACAGAATGTAAATTCCATAGACAACAATATGATCACATGGTCCTTAAATGTGCCAACTGCAATGCCACCTACTCTACCAATGATTTACTCTACCCTAATTACCTAAAAGCCCTGGCCAATAGTAATAAGTAAGTAGAGAACCTATATGCTATGATAGAAGAGGGAATAGAGACTTAGGCCCCCTCAGCATTTCATCTCTTTTTTTATCCTTTTGTTATTCCCTTGGTGTAAGATTTTAGTGAGTTTAGCTTGTATTTTCTGCTTTATCTTTTCTCTTTCCTTTTTCTTTAGTTAGTGCATCTCACTTGTACCTCAATGCCTTCCAGTTGTTGTAAGGTTCACCTTACTAGAGATGTGAAAGAGGTTCCCTAGGCTTTTCTTTTATTTCTCACTTAAGTTCTCTCTGCTGGTATTACATACTAGATTACTAGGTTTTCTACCAGTTGCATTTCTTTTCTAGAGTTTTCATTACCCCTTACTACTATCTACTTTCTACCCTATCTATTCTTTAGTTTATTGCATATAAGCAAGGAGGATTCAGGAACCCAGTGTATTTTATCTTTACCATAGACCTTGTACTATGGCCCTTAACCTGGATGTCTTCTACCTCCGTCATAGCTCTACATAGCTGAATGCGGAGGTTCTTTCAGATGAGCCCTTCAGGGTGGTAAAGATAAAATAAAATGAATCACCCCCCCCAGAGGCCTATTAGTTTATTACCTTGGTAGTCTTTGTAGATCTTTTCAGCTTTATGCAATGCATGTATGTATATGTTTATACTATCATCCTAGGGTATGTGGGAGGGAGCACCAACACTATCAGGTGCTCTAGGCTAGTGATAAGGGAGATTCTTAGTTTATACTTGTCTCTGAAGTATCTTGATTTAACCTCCAAAGTGAAGATGCTGGAAATTCCTGATGCAAAGTGGCATTGCCACTTCCTGCTGGACCATATCGGTTCTCCTCAGAGAAGGAAAAAAAATTAAGGTAAAGTTTACCCTTTGTATGCTAGTTGCCATACAATGTTATAACTAAAGCATATCCAGCATTGAACTCCATATATTTAGAAAAAAAGACGACAAAAGGGGGAGAAGAGGAAAGAAAAAAATGAAGAAAATTGATTATAATCCAATCTGAAGATTGAAAAGTAGTTTACTCTAGCGCAGGTACGCATGCAACGAACGAAAAAGGCAGAAGAAAGGAGCAAGAGCAAGCAGACCGAGATAGAGGCAGCAACAGCAAAAGAGGAAACTGTAGCGGAAGGGCAGCGGGAAAACTGGCAACGGAGGTAGTAAAAACAACGGTTATAAAAACAACGGTTATAACGGCAACGGTTATAACGGCAACGGTTAAAACGGCAACGGCAGCAGCCGCAAAGGTTGCACTGGGAAGGCAGTAACAGCAATACTAGCAATGGTAACAGCAGCAAGAGCAGCAATAGTAGCAGAAACCGGAGAGCAGTAACAACAGCAGCAAGAGGAGCAGCAGCAAAAAATTTTAAATTGGGCGAGTAAACTAGGACAAATAAGAATAAGTTAGTTATAGCTGTTGGAGGATACGACGCAACGACCACTATTTCGCATGTTAGCTTGTATTCCATTTCTGCATGTACGCTTCCTCGGTTTCAACCTTTCCCCCACACTTCGTGTTTTGCGTTTTTCGTCTCGCGATTTAAATGTGTGGTCATGGCCCAATCTCGGCAACTAGCAACGGTTAGGGGACCTGCTCAAGGTCCGCGGAGGTCGAGCTCTGAGTATGACGGCGATAGTACACATATATGGCGGCAAATCATGAGAAATCACTCCACTTATTAGCAGACCAGCACCCGGCTCATCCAGTTCCTCGTTCTTCCATAAGCAAACGCCGCAACAAAACCACCGCAACTGAGCCTTTTCGTCGCCCCGTGCACTCGTCCCTTCCATCTCGATACCTCACCTCCCTCGCCCCTATGCGTAGCGTTAGGGGGCTTAGCCCAGCGTCATGGCTCGCCCGCCAATCGTATCAAGGCTTGCGGCCCCCAGCTCCGCACAAGCCTATGATTACGACTCCACCAAACTCGTGGAAAGGAGGAAAAAGGTGATTATTATTTTCGTGGATGTATGTTTGCTATATTGTTTGCGTATTGTTGTATCAATGTGTCTGCCGGCATCTGTTTCTCGCCTTAATTGCGTTCGCTTGTGTGTACCCCTAGTAAGCGCCGGTCATGGTGCCCGTGTATATTAAAGGGTTTTTTTTTTTGTCATTAGTAGGCGCCTGCCACGGTGCCCGTGCATATTAAAAGATTTTTATCGTTAGCATTTACAAATGGAGTCTGAGATTGGTTGCGTTATTGTTTCGATATTCGTTAGTGTTTAGTGCTACTGACTTCGTCAGTAGAAATTCGGTGATCAGGGCCATCACTTGGTAATGGGCCATAGTGCGCACATTTACGA
>JABYPW010000786.1:0-20741 GCA_016880775.1 Phymatotrichopsis omnivora
ACAAGCTCGTCGGCAAACCCGCCTCCTCCATTGTCATCACCGTGGTGGTGAACAATAACCATTACCGCATCTCCCAGGGCCTGACCATCCTAAACAAGAACCGTCGGACCGACCCCTACATCGCCTTTTCTAAGGCCACCCAATGCTCCCGCTGCTGCCGCTTCGGTCATCATCAACTGAAGTGCACATTCTCCCCCCGCTGCCGTATCTGCGCCGGACCCCACGCCATCTTTGAGCATTTCTGTGGCAACACAGAATGCAAACGCCGAGGACGACAATGCGAACATACAGTGCTTAAATGCGCTAATTGCGATGCCGCCCACCCCGCTAACGACCCCCTCTGCCCCGTTTATTTGCAAGCCTTGGCCGATAATAACAAGCGAGTGGAGAACCTGCGTGCTGCGATGGAAGAGGGAATGGAGACTTAGGGCCCCTCGGTATCTCATCTTTTTTTCTGCTTATGTTGTTCCCTTTGTGTAAGCGTTTTGATCTGTGTTTCCCTTTTGTCCTTTTCTCTTCCCTTTCTCTTTGGTTAGTGTTTCCCGCTTCTACCTCGATCCCTTCCGGTTGTTGTAAGGTTCGCCTCGCTGGAGATGGGAAAGGGGTTCCCCGGGCTTTTCTTTTTCTTTTCGCTTAAAGTTTTTCTGCTGTTTTGACGTACTGGGTGGTCGCGTTTGTGCCGGTCGCGTTTTCTTCTATGAGTTTTACTTTCCACCGCCGTTCTTTTCCTTTCCGCCCCGTCTCTTCTTCAGTTTATTGCGTGTAAGCGAGGAGGATTCGGGAACAAGCCGTGTATTTTATCTTAGCCGTAGACTTCACTACCGACGTTAGGTCGGCTGTCTTTTTACCTCCGTCATAGCTTGACATAGCTGCAAGCGGAGGTTCTTTTAGACGACCCCTAGCGGGGTCGTAAAGATAAAATAAAAATGAATTTCCCCCCCCCCCCTGGTCGCTTTATGTTCGATTTCTTCCTCCCTCGCCTCCCCCGCTCCTGTTGCGCCACAAGTGGCGCTCCCCACTACTGACACCACCTGGGCCCAGGTCGTGAAGAAGAACAAAGGCAAAGCCCCGGCTGCGCCAACCCCGACTGCTACCGCTCATCCTACCCCGAAGTACCCTACTAAGAGGGAGAGAGAAATCATTGTTAATCTCGAGGGAGAGATCCCTGAGTTCAACCCTATTGCTGTCCGGGACACTGTCAACGCTGCTTTGGTTGACAAGAAAGCCCCCTCCGCCTGCCGAATTCGCTCCGTACGAAAAGCCAGAGCCAACAACATTTTCCTCTCTGTAATGGAGAACACCACTGCCCAACAAGTACTTGCCTTCAAGCCGACTGTCGAGGAGGCCGTTCGCAAGTTCTTCCCAACCGTCACCGGTCTGCGCCGGAACTTCCTTCACAAGAAGTACATCGTGCACAACGTGCCAACCCCCGTCCTCAACACCTCCGAATTCGAACACATGTCACTCATCCGCAAGGAAATTGAGACATTTAACCAAGGTGTTGTACTCGCCCAAACCCCACGCTGGCTCGCCTCGAAGGACAAGCTTGTCGGCAAACCAGCCTCCTCTATTGTCATCACCGTGGTGGTGAACAATAACCATTACCGTATCTCCCAGGGCCTGACTATCCTCAACAAGAATCGTCGGACCGACCCCTACATCGCCTTTTCCAAGGCTACCCAATGCTCCCGCTGCTGCCGCTTCGGTCATCATCAACTGAAGTGCACATCTCCCCCCTGCTGCCGCATCTGCGCCAGACCCCATGCCATTTTCAAGCATTTCTGTGGCAACACAGAATGCAAACGCCGAGGACGACAGTGCGAGCACACAGTGCTTAAATGCGATAATTGCGATGCCGCCCACCCCACCAACGACCCCCTTTGCCCTGTTTATTTACAAGCTTTGGCCGATAATAACAAGCGAGTGGAGAATCTGCGTGCTGTGATGGAAGAGGGAATGGAGACTTAGGGCCCCTCGGTAGTTCACCTTTATTTCCGCTTTTGTTGTTCCCTTTGTGTAAAAGTTCCGTGAGTTTGGCTTGTGTTTTCTCTTTTGTCATTTCTCTTTCCTTTCTCTTTGGTTAGTGCTTCTCGCTTCTACCTCGATTCCTTCCGGTTGTTGTAAGGTTCGCCTCGCTGGAGATGGGAAAGGGGTTCCCCGGGCTTTTCTTTTTCCTTTTCGCTTAAAGTTTTTTCTACTGTTTTGATGTACTGGGTGGTCGCGTTTGTGCCGGTCGCGTTTTATTTTTTGAGTGTTGCTTTCCCCCGCCTTTCTTTTCCTTTTTGCCCCGTCTTCTCTTTAGTTTATTGTGTGTAAGCGAGGAGGATTCGGGAACAAACCGTGTATTTTATCTTAGCCGTAGACTTCGCTACCGACATTAGGTCGGCTGTCTTTCTACCTCACGTCATAGCTTTACATATCTGCAAGCGGAGGTTCTTTTAGACGACCCCTAACGGGGTCGTAAAGATAAAATAAAAATGAATTTCCCCCCCCCTGGTCGCTTTATGTTCAGGCTTCTTCGGTCCTTCAAACTACCCCCTACATTTTAGTTCTCAGCTATTAGTATCTATATCGCATCGTCAAACGTCGTCAAAATGCCCCCGCGGCATTCACAGTCTACACAACCCCCCCCCATCCCCTCTACCACCCCACAAGCAGCAAAGGATGAAGCCGCCGCCATCAAAGCAATGTTTACCTCATACAAGGAGTCAGGCATTTCCCAAGCAATGCGCGAAGAACCTGGAATGGGAGATGTACTCTTGATGCACACCGCTCCTCTCACAGGAGATTTGTACATCAGATACAAAGACCTCCAGTTCTACGAAAGTACACTGACCACTCTCCTGGCCTCGATCAACAAAATCCAGGAAGCGGTCACCGCCATCGCTGCTGGCCAACAGTCGCTCGAAGCCCGCTTTGACGAACTTGAGGCCATCACCACCCGCAACACCACTGCCACAGCTTCTGCCAAGGCAGGCCCCATTGATATTGACCTCACTCTCTCTGATTCCATCAAGAAACTACGGTCGGAAATGTCCAAAACTGCCAAAGCGGTGAAGAAGATTTCTTCTTCCCTCGCCTCCCCCGCTCCCACTGCGCCACAAGTTGCACCCTCTAATGCTGACACCACCTGGGCTCAGGTAGTGAAGAAAACTAAAGGCAAGGCCACGGCCATGCCGCAACCGACCGCCACTACCCCTCCCGCCCTGAAGTATCCCACTAAGCGAGAATGGGATATCATTGTCAATCTCGAGGGAGAAGTCCCCGAGTTCAACCCTATTGCTATCCGGGATGCCGTCAACTCTGCGCTGGTAGAGAAGAAGGCCCCGTCCGCCTGCCGAATCCGCTCCGTCGGAAAGGCTGGAGCCAGCAATGTCTTCCTTTCCGTAATGGAAAACACAACCGCCCAACAGGTTCTTGCCTACAAGCCCACAGTCGAAGAGGCAGTACGCAAGTTCTTCCCAACCACTACCGGCCTCCGCCGCAACTTCTTGCACAAGAAGTACATCGTGCACAATGTACCAACCCCCATCTTGAACACCTCCGAAGTCGAACATATGTCGCTCATCCGAAAGGAGATCGAGATATACAACCACGGAGTTATCCTCGCCCAGACTCCCCGCTGGCTCACTTCAAAGGACAAGCTAGTCGGCAAGCCCGCATCCTCGATTGTCATCACTGTTGTGGTGGACAACAACCACTACCGTATCTCGCAAGGTCTTACGATACTTAACAAGAACCGCAGGACCGATCCCTACATTGCCTTCTCGAAGGCCACCCAATGCTCCAGATGTTGTCGCTTCGGCCATCACCAACTGAAGTACACCTCCTCCCCCCGCTGCCGCATCTGCGCTGGACCTCACACCATCTTCGAACACTCTTGTGGCAACACAGAGTGTAAACGCTGCGGACGACAATGCGACCACACGGTACTTAAATGTGCCAATTGCAATGCCGCCTACCCCACTAACGATCCCCTCTGCCTGACCTATTTACAAGCCCTGGCTGAGAATAACAAGAGAGTGGAGAACCTGCGTGCTGTGATGGAAGAGGGAATGGAGACTTAGGGCCCCTCGGTAGTTCATCTTTCTTTCCGCTTTTGTTGTTCCCTGTGTGTAAAAGTTTTATGAGTGTGACTTGTGTTTTCTCCTTTGTCCTTTCTCTTTCCTTTCTCTTTGGTTAGTGCTTGTCGCTTCTGCCTCGATTCCTTCCGGTTGTTGTAAGGTTCGCCTCGCCAGAGATGGGAAAGGGGTTCCCCGGGCTTTTCTTTTTCCTGTTCGCTTAAAGTCTTTCTGCTGTTTTACGTACTGGATGGTCGCTTTGGTGCCGGTCGCGTTTTCTCTTTGCTTTCTACTTTCCCCCGCCGCTCTCTCCCTTCCGCCCCATTTCTTCCGTAGTTTATTGCGTGTAAGTGAGGAGGATTCGGGAACAAACGTGTATTTATCTTTACCGTAGACTGCGCTACCGACATTAGATCAGCTGTCTTTTTACCTCGTGTCATAGCTTTCCATAGCTGCAAGTGGAGGTTCTTTTAGACGACCCCTAGCAGGGTCGTAAAGATAAAATAAAAATGAATTTCCCCCCCCTCCCCTGGTCGCTTTATGTTCAGGCTCCTTCGCACCTTCAAACTACCCCCTACGTTTTAGTTCTCAGCTATTAGTATCTATATCGCATCGACAAACATCGTGACAATGTCGCGGAGTTCAAAGCGACCCCAAACCCCCTCCCTGAACCCCCCCCCTCAAGAGGCAAGGGATGAAGCTGCCACCATAAAAGCAATGTTCTCCTCATTCGAGGCGTCCGGCATCTCTCCTGCTGTCAAAAGTAAACCTGGAATGGGCGACGTTATCTCAATGCACAATGCACCTCTCATTGGCGACTTGTACATCAGACCGCGACCGCCAGTTTTACACCCAAACCCTTCCGTCTCTCCTGGCCTCGGTCAACAAAATCCAGGAAGCGGTTACTGCTATCGCCGCCGGTCAACAGTCACTCGAAGCCCGCTTCGATGAACTTGAGGCCATCACCACCTGCAATACCACTGCTACGGCTTCGGCTAAGGCAGGCCCTACGGAAGTCGACCTCGCACTTTCTGTTTCAATCAATAAGCTACGGTCGGAACCATCGAAAACAGCTAAGGCAGTGAAGAAAATTTCTTCCTCTCTTGCCTCCCCCTCCCCTACTGTGCCACAAGTGGCGCCCCCCACTACTGACACCACCTGGGCCTAGGTAGTGAAGAAAAGCAAAGGCAAAGCCCAGGCTAGGCCAACCCCGACTGCTACCACTCCACCTACCCCGAAGTACCCTACCAAGAGGGAGAGAGAAATTATCATCAATCTCGAGGGAGAAGTTCCTGAGTTCAACCCAATTGCTGTCAGGAACATTGTCAACGTGGCGCTAGTTGATAAGAAAGCCCCATCTGCTTGCCATGTCTGATCTGTCAGGAAGGCCGGCGCCTCCAACGTTTTCCTCTCCGTCATGGAGAATACCACCGCCCTGCAAGTCCTTGCATACAAGCCCACCATCAAAGAAGCTGTCCGCAAGTTCTTCCCCACCACCACTGGTCTCCGCCGGAACTTCCTGCATAAGAAGTACATTGTGCACAATGTGCCAACCCCCGTCCTCAACACCTCTGACGTCGAACATATGTCGCTCATCTGCAAGGAGATCGAGATATTCAACCACGGTGTTGTACTCGCCCAAACCCCCAGCTGGCTCGCTTCGAAGGATAAGCTCGTCGGCAAACCCACCTCTTCCATTGTCATCACTGTGGTGGTGAACAACAACCATTACCGCATCTCCTAAGGTCTGACCCTCCTCAACAAGAATCGTCGGACTGACCCATACATTGCCTTCTCGAAGGCCACTCAATGCTCCCGCTGTTGTCGCTTCAGCCACCACCAACTGAAGTGCACATACTCACCCCACTGCCGTATCTGTGCTGGACCCCACGCTATTTTCGAGCACTCTTGTGGCAATACAGAGTGTAAATGCCGTGGACGGCAATGCGAACATACGGTACTTAAGTGTGCCAACTGCAATGCCGCTCAGCCCGCCAACGATCCCCTCTGCCCCGAATATTTAAAAGCCTTAGCTGAGAATAACAAGCGAGTGGAGAACTTGTGTGCTGTGATGGAAGAGGGAATGGAGACTTAGAGCCCCTTGGTGTTTCATCTTTTTCTTGCTACTATTGTTCCCTAAGTGTAAGAGTTCTGTGAGTTTAGCTTCTGTATTCTCCTTTGTCCGTCTTCTTTCCTTTCTCTTTAGTTAGTGTTCTTTGCTTTTACCTCGATGCCTACCAGTTGTAAGGTTCGCCTCGCTGGAGATGGGAAAGGGGTTCCCCAGGCTTTTCTTTTACCATTTCGCTTAAAGTCTTTCTGCTGTCTTTACATACTGGGTGGTCGCTTTTGTGCCGGTCGCATCTCTTTTTTTGGAGTGTTACTTTCCCCTACCATTCTTTTCTTTCCACCCCATCTCTTCTATAGTTTATTGCGTGTAAGCGAGGAGGATTCGGGAACAAGCCTGTATTATATCGTGTAAACCTTAGACACGCTACCGACATTAGGTTGGCTGTCTTCTACCTCCGTCATAGCTTGACATAGCTACACGCAGAGGTTCTTTAGACGACCCCTAGCGGGGTCGTAAAGATAAAATATAAATGAATTTCCCCCCCCCCCCCTGGTCGCTTTATGTTCTTTCCTTTCCTTCTCTCTTCAGTCTACAGACTAGCTACGAGCCTTAAGAATATATTCATTCTTAAACAACGCTTTACACTTCTCTCTCTCTTCTATGACGTAGGAAAGTGTATTTATGGATCCAGACTTAGAACACATTGAGATATCTGAGTTCACTCAGTAACATGTTTCTTTGTTGAGTGGCACTTGCACTTTACCGAGCCTTTACCATACATGAAGACATCTCCCATAACACTATATTCTTAAGTCATGGCTAGCGAAGACACCCCTATGCCAGACTTCACCACAGCCCTTGCCCTTTATGATGGCAAGAGCCTCACGAAACTGGGCCAAGCGCCCTCGCTTACCACCAGGTCAGGGAGGAGACTCCTTGATACAACCATCGAACTCGATAAAGCAGCTCAGAAGTTTGTGGACAATCATCAGTCCCACATCATTGCCAACTTCGTTGAGCTAGATTCTGCCTTCCTAGAGGCAAGAGACTTCATCAGGCATAAGGCTTACCAGGAAATCCATGCCCAACTCCTTGAGGACTTCCAAAGATAAAAGGAGGAGATGCAAGGAATTCTCTTCTCCACCATCATGACGTACAAGCAGATAGGGAAGAGACTCCCTCCGGTCTTGGTTTCCTTCCCACCAAGGGTCACTAACATCCTACTTAAGGCTATGAATCTCCTGAAAGAACAGTGCCAGGAGAATCAGTTCCTAGCCACCAAAATCTATGAGCAAATCAAATTGGAGTACTCCTACCAAAGGGGAAAACCCCAGGAAGAGGTGGAACAATTAAGAACAGAACTGAGGGCCACTTAATCAGCCCCGCAACCTCAGGAGGACACCCAGCTCTTGGTGGAACTCCAAACTGACCTCAACTGAACTAAGGATACCAATATGGCCCTTAACACGGAGGTCTTCACCCTGAGAAACCAGCTCCAGTTTGCCGAGAAGGAGCTGAAAGCGAAGGGCGTAATCACTCAGTCTATCTCCACTCTCAATAAAAGAATTGAGGAGCTGGAGGCTAAGTTGAATGAAGCAAAGGAGGACGCTGCCCACTATCATGACCTCTATTGCCAATACAAGAGGCCCACTGATTCGGGAATGTCTCCAATGCACTCTGCAAGGCAAGACACGGTTCCGCTCTCCCCTACCGTACTGGAAACGGAACCTTTCCAGCCCCTGCACAGAAGGAGCAGGGGATTTCCCAACCCTTCAATGTTGGGATAAGCAGGTCCTTCAAGGTGGAGGCAGTCAACAACAAGATCACCTACCCCTCCACCACTACCACCGAGACCTCAAGGGGAAAAACACCTTACTAGGAAGGATGTCAAGGAAATCCTGAGGGAAGCTCTCACCAACGTCGTGCCTCCCCAGCCTCTGGTGCCTCCTAGATGAGAGGCTACACTAGCACTACCCCCATAACTGGTCCAGCCATTCAAAGGACCAAAACCTCCCACTCCGGACAAGTTCTCAGGTAAGGCCGAAGACATCTTCAAGTTCCAGCTTCAACTGGAAACGTACTTCATCCTGCAGCTGCAATCCTTCCCCAACAACACTATCAAGATCTAGTTTGCCTCGACGCTACTGATAGGCAACTCCTTGAGTTGGTGGAGGATAAAGCACACCCGATGGACAACTCCCACCACCAGATAGGAAGGCTTCCTGGAAGCAATTAGGACCAACTTTGGGGCCTATACCCTCCAGCTGAGCTACATCACTAAGCTCACTAAGGCCAAGCACATAGGACCAATCTTGGAGTTCATCACATATATGAGAACTCTCAACACCGTGTGCTAGTACAACAAGGGGTACCTCAAGGATTGGGTCAACCAGGGACTCCATCCCAGCCTCACAAAAGCGATGGCCACCAGTTACAACCGTAACTACCAAACCACTCAAGAATGGTTTGATCAGGTTATCACGGTTTGCCAGCAAATGGAGGAAGCAGCCAAAGCCCTTAGAGAAACTCCTTGGCTGCAGCAGAAGGAAGCAACAACCTCTGCTAATCCAAAGGACAGAACGAAGTCTTCCAAGGGCAAGGAAAGATCGGATAAGACCGAAAAACCCAAGTCGGACTCGAAGCCGGCCCCCATGAAGCTCCCTTACCTTTCGGGGGCTGAGCTCAAGTAGGCCAAGGACAATGGTACCTGCTAAAAATGCGCCAGGTCCAGCCATAAGGCTAATGAGTGCTTCGCCTATAAGAAGGCGGAGATTCCCTCCTCCAAACAGCACTCTACCAAAAGGAAGAGGGACGACAAGGAGGATGACAAATCTGAAACCTCCAAGAAAACGAAGACTGAGGTGGCAGGAAGAGTAGTAGAACTACCAGACACCTGGGTAGATGGTGAATGACATTCCAATGGTTTGAAGAGCCACAACTTGACAGCCCATTTCTTTTGTTGTTTCCTTTGTTGAAGAAGAAACTCGGAAAGGATGTACCCCAGCAATTGATACCCATACCCATTTCATTAGTAGCTGATTTCCAGGGATTTTCTTAGCCCTGGTTCTTGGTAGGTGGGCCACCGGTTAAGTGGCTTGTATTCCTATTTATAATTGATGACCTCATGATTCACGACTTATGATACCATGATGCACGAATTCCTTTTCTTATAGACTGTACAAGTATCTTTATAGATCTTAGTACTTAATGTTTATTGCTTGGTTTTTCTTTTCCTCTTTTGCCTGCCTGAGGATGGCCTTAAGGTTGAAATACGTGGGTCATATAGCAGTGCTGACATTCATTACACCACATCGCATAACTTGCAATTTTGTCTTCCTTATACTGCAACTTTTCTTTTCACACTTATGGTACCGCGACGTCCGGCCACGACGTTCCCGGGAGAGATCAGGGATCCTATTAGTAGAACATTATGACGACCATCGCTTCCAAAACCGAAGGCCCCAAGCAGGGGAAATGTATCAAGGTTCCAGTGATACTTCGCTGGCGCACCTCTGTCAACCATGAAATCATTACCCACTCTGTTACCGCCACTACCAAACTCGACAATGGCGCTACAGGAGCACTTATCTCATATAGGCTCCCGGTCCCCAAACGCAAATAACAGGTACCTGTAAATGTCTATGCATATGACGGGACCTGCAAGCAAGAATGGTACTATATGCCGAAGCTTCAGATGCAAATCCAAAACCATAAGGAGAATATCGACTTCGATGTATAACCGACGCCCCCGGATGTCGACATCTACCTCCCTGTGAACTGGTTCCAAGATCATGACCCCACGGTGGACTACGATAAGGCAGAGTTAGTGGGTTTCTACTCTGACAAGTGCAAACACTATCTTGTCAAACCCCAGGTCTCCATAGCGTCAGCCTGCGAGATCTTGCAAGATAAAGACTTCCACATCAACATGGAGGCCGTAGGTGGAGGTTTACTTATGTGGGTTGACATACCCATTAGTCCAACCGAGACACTGAGATAGTGCTCAGCCATGGCAAGGCTTCCCTTGGAAAACTCTACGGAGCTTTTCCTACGTTCCTTATCCATCAGCGCTTCAGACCAAAACAAGTGAGAGCAACTATTCCCCAAGGTTGTCTCAGAGCAGTTAGCATCCCAACTACCACCTCACCGAGAATGGGACATGAAGTTACCGATGAATGAAGGAGCATAACCTCCCTGGGGACCAATCTACAAACTCTCTGAGATGGAGCTAAAAGTCCTAAGAGAGTACATTAACACCATGCTTAAGGAAGGCAAAATAAGACCTTCCAAGTCCCCAGCTGGTGCTCCTATCCTCTTCGTCAAGAAAGCTGATGGATCCCTCCACCTCTGCATCAACTATCAAGGACTCAACAAAGTCCTTATCCCGAACCACTACCCATTTCCCCTGATGGGCGAGCTATAAGACAGAATCGGTAAAGCCAAAATCTTTACCAAGCTCGACCTAAAGAATGGATA
The DNA here is from genome assembly GCA_016880775.1 of Phymatotrichopsis omnivora. NCBI lineage: Eukaryota > Fungi > Ascomycota > Pezizomycetes > Pezizales > Rhizinaceae > Phymatotrichopsis > Phymatotrichopsis omnivora. The sequence goes on from JABYPW010000786.1 coordinate 10,606, forward strand.
CAACCTGATCCGTATCGCCAAGGGAGATGAGTGGAAAACTGCTTTCCGTACCCGTTATGGGCAGTTCGAATACCTTGCCATGCCTTTCAGTTTATGCAATACCCTAGCCATTTTCCAAGAAATGATGAAAACCATTCTCCGTGATCTTCTAGATGTAGGTGTCATAGTCTACCAAGATGACATCCTTATCTACATGGAAACCCAGTAGGAACATGACCGCCTCGTCAAGGAAGTCCTTTCTCAGCTCGACAAACACCAACTTGCCCTGAAACCTTCCAAGTGTCATTGGGTGGTAGACAAAGTCGAATTCCTGGGGTTCATCATCTCGGCTCAAGGGATTGAAATGGCAAAGGACAAAATCGAAACGGTTCTGGACTGGCCAACTCCAAAAATGGTCACAGATGTCAGGTCCTTCCTTGGCTTCGCTAACTTCTATCGAGTCTTCATCAAAAACTTCTCGAAACTTGCGTCGCCCCTCACGTCCCTTACCAAGAACGATACACCATGGAAATAGGGAAAGGCTCAATATGACGCATTTTCAGACCTTAAGCACCGCTTCACCTCTGCACCTATTCTCTCACACTACGACTCCAGCATTCCCCTCCTTGTGGAAACCGATGCTAGTGACTTTGCGATCGGTGGGGTCCTATCTCATCAGTTCCCCGATCGCTCACTGCATCCCATTGCCTACTTCTCGCGCAAGATACTTCCCCGGAGCGAAACTACGAAATTCATGACAAGGAAATGCTGGCGGTCTATACTTGTCTCTACAAGGAATGGAGGCACTGGTGTGAAGGTTCCCTTTCCCCCATCTTGGTATTACTGACCACAAAAATCTGGAGTACTTTGCCATAACCAGAGTTTTGTCGCGCAGGCAGGTAAGGTGGATGGAGAAGTTAGGAATGATTGACTACAAAATCGTGTACAGGCCAGGTACCAAGAACACCAAAGCCGATGCACTATCACGATATGGAGACCACGTCTATATGGAGGGGGCACCAGAGTGCAAACTCCTTTTCCTTAAATCGGGACAATACATTGCGGCATCTGAAAGGGTCACTCTCAACATTCACCCTGAGTTCATTGAGGACCTTCGTCAAGCTCTGGTCTCTGACCCCGAAACCTAGGACCTTGTCAACAAGATTCCATCTGGCTATGAAATCATAGACAGTATGCTCCTTTATAACAACCTGTGGTTTGTCCCCTCACACCTCCGCACTTCAGTTGTGAAGACACGGCATGATCACCCAATGGCAGGCCACATCGGCTGAGACAAACTATACGAGCTCGTCATACAGGATTTTTACTGGCCCACGCTCTGACAGGATATAGCCGAATATGTCACAGCATATCACACTTACCAAACAAACCAGGCCTGTCGACATAAGGCTTATGGTCAGCTTTTGCCCTTAGAGCTTCTCCACCGCCCTTGGGAAAGTATCTCTATAAACTTCATTACCGAACTTGCTCCCTTAGATGGCCACTCCCAAATATGGGTCATAGTGGCCTGGTTCTTGAAGATGGCACATTTTATCCCCCTCAGCACAAATACAACCTTGAAGGACTTAGCAAACACATTCGTGAACGAAATCTGGAAGCATCATGGCCTCCCAACCAACATAGTCTCTGACCGAGACCCTAAGTTTCAAGCTTGGTGGAAGGAAACCATGACTGCCCTTGGTGTGAAATTTTCACTGTCAACAGCAGCATACCTGCAAATGGATGGCCAGACTGAATGGCTAAATCAAATCCTCGAGGCATACCTCCGGAACTATGTCACCTACGATCAGACTAACTGGGCAAGTCTCCTGCCATTGGCGGAGTATGCCTATAATGACTCGATCTACTACTCCACAAACCAAACACCTTTCTACACCAACTACAGTTACCACCCCTTGCCAGATACAGTATCCACAATCAAAACCTACAAGGGATCTCAGGAACTTGAACACAACTGGAAGGACATTCGCGCCCACCTGCTCACCATTCAACAATGTGTAGTCAAGTGGTACAACTCCAAGCACCTTGAGTTCCCTGAGCAAATGCCTGGATCTCTTGTCCTCCTTAAAAAGGATAACCTCCCAAACCTCAAACCTTCGAAGAAGCTTGATGCAAAGTTTGCCGGCCTATATGAAGTTATTTCATGGGTGGGTCTATGAGCCTACAAACTCAAGCTTCCCTTCAACTGGAAGATTTACCCAGTCTTCCATGTCTCTCAACTCGAACCCTACAAACTGTCTGAGCGATACCCGGCACCTTCTAAGCTGGCACCAGAACTTGACAATGGGCAGGAGGCCTATTTTGTTGAAGGAATCTCGAAGGTCCGATTCAACTGTCAAAGGAAACCGTAGGAATACTTTATTTTTTGGGAAGGATACCTGCACGACCAAGGCACTTATGAACCTCTCAATAACCTGTTGGTAAACGGAAAACCGATCGATGTGCTGGTCAAGTTCTAAAATGACCACCCTTACGCTGAGGAAAATGCCAAGAGACCTAAGGAGGATGGGTCAAGACGAAAGTGGAGAAGGGTTTAGATAGGCAAGTCCCCTTTACCCTTCACATGAGAGGCTGATAGTCATAGTCACATCGACTTAAACCACTTCACTCTCAAGGGATAGGATGTTTACCCGGTGTATTAGGGAATGATCTGACAACCTCTTGCGGCAAGTCCCTCTTCAGGACATTGGTCGAAGGAAATGCAACAAGCTAATGGCTCTATGTGCATGAGGGCACGCACCCTTAGGAGGGGTGTAGTGTTACAGCCACGGTACCAAGGCCCACATACGACGATGAGTTTAGTTAGATGAGCAACTTCCTGTGAGTATACCCCTGCGCCATGCGAAATGTTATGGTAGATGTCTCCAGTACCAAATATGGCTCGGTAAAGTGCAAGTACCACTCAACAGAGAAACGTATTACAGAGTAAACTCAGATGTCTCAACGTGTTCTAAGTCTGGATCCACAAATACACTTTCCTATGTCCTAGAAAGGAGAGAGGAGTTTTGAACGTTGTTTAAGAACGAATATATTCTTAAAGCTCGTAGCTAGTCTATAGACTAAAGAGAGGAGGAAAAGGAAAGAACATGAAGCGACTTATCTTGACCTCCCACGGTCACTGATGTACGGATGGGGCGTCACACTCAATTAAGAGCATATGACATAGTTGCGTAACACAGGAGTGATCTCGCTAAGCGCCGTCAGGGTAACCCTTCATATGGCCATTGTGGTCATCGGTCGCATTCGCTTACGAACATGAAGCGACCAGGGGGGGGGGGAAATTCATTTTTATTTTATCTTAACGACCCCGCTAGGGGTCGTCTAAAGAAACTTCACTTGCAGCTATGTCAAGCTATGACGGAGGTAGAAGACAGCCGACCTAATGTCGGTAGCGCAGTCTACGGTAAAGATAAATACAGTCTAGTTCCCGAATCCTCCTCGCTTACACGCAATAAACTAAAGAAGAGACGGGGCGGAAGGGAAAGAGCGGCGGGGGAAAGTATAAACCAAAAGAAAATGTGACCGGCACAAAAGCGACCATCCAGTACGTCAAAACAGCAGAAAAACTTCAAGCGAAAAGGAAAAAGAAAAGCCTAGGGAACCCCTTTCCCATCTCCAGCGAGGCGAACCTTACAACAACCGGAAGGGATCGAGGTAGAAGCGAGAAACACTAACCAAAGAAAAAGGGAAGAGAGAAAGATAAAAGAGAAATACAGATCAAAACTTTTACACAAAGGGAACAACACGAGCAGAAAAAAGAGATGAGATACCGAGGGGCCCTATGTCTCCATTCCCTCTTCCATCACAGTGCGCAGGTTCTCCACTCTCTTGTGATTCTTAGGCAAGGCTTGTAAATAGGTTGGATAGAGGGGATCGTTAGCGGGGTGGGCGGCATTACAATTGGCACACTTAAGTACCGTGTGGTCACACTGTCGTCCGCGGCATTTACACTCTGTGTTGCCACATGAGTGTTCGAAGATGGCATGGGGTCTAGCGCAAATGCGGCAGCGGGGGGAAGAGGTGCACTTCAGCTGGTGATGGCCGAAGCGACAACATCTGGAGCATTGGGTGGCCTTTGAGAAGGCAATGTAGGGATCGGTCCTGCGGTTCTTGTTAAGTATCGTAAGACCTTGCGAGATACGGTAGTGGTTATTGTTCACCACAACGGTGATGACAATCGAGGATGCAGGCTTGGAACATGAAGTGACTTATATGATTTTCCCATTAAGTTATTTTACATCGCATACCCCCGGCGGGGCATTTACACTCAACCAAGAGCAAGAACATAACCAAAGAGTACACGATGTTCCTCCACCTACTTGTACTTGAAAACCCGAAAGAAGAAAAGGAAAAGAAAGAAAGAAACGCAGACAACTACGTACAAAAGCTGACTGGGGAAAAGCAATCGCTAGGCAAACCTTAAAGAAATGAAAGAAAAACCCCCTACGCAGACTACGCGACCGAGCGAAAAATACAAGAGAAGACCGAAGGAGAAACGCGCAAACTCCTCCGCACTTTACCGAAGCAGAAAAACACTAGCTACATCGCGAAAAAATAAAAACAAGGTAAGGCGAGAGAAACTAAACTCCCCCCATAGTGGTAGACTTATCCTTCCTGTTAGACTCAGTGAGTTTGGCCTGGATCATCGTCATACAGATCGGATCGTTCGCTTTCTGGGGGCCAGTGCAATTGGCACATCGGAGAACGGTGTTCTCACAGGCGAAACCTTTCAGTTGTTTGCAGTCGGCAACACCGCAGGTATGTTTGGAAATGGTGTGGGGGCAGGTGCAGAGGCGGCAGCCGGGAGGGGATTGACAGTTTTGGACCGGGTGTCTAAACTTCGAGCAGCGGGAGCATTGGGTGTCGGCGCCGAAAGGGATGTACTTAACGGTGCGATGGGTTTTGTTGAGGATAGTGAGGCCTTTGAGAATGCGGGCCTCGTTGTTGTTGTCGATGACAGTAATCACGAGCGAGCTGTGGTTCTGTTTGTTGATTTTGGAGCTGGACGTCAGCCAGCGCAGGGTCATGGCGAGGGTAACACCGGAGTTGTAGCATTCGATCTCTTGACGGAGTCGGGACATCTGTCCTACGGTGTTGAGGTCAGTGGCAGTTGGAACGGCATGGACGATGTACTTCTTCCATGTGTGGTTGCGGTTGATTCCTTTGACTTCGGCAAACTCGCCAACAGCTTTCGTGATGACGGTTCGGTAGGAAATGACGGCGGCGGCGGTAACTGTCTCCATGGTAGTGAGGACAAGGGTAGTGGGGTTATTGTTACAGCATCTTTGGATGCACAGGAATGAGGGTGCTTTGGCTTTGTCAAGGGCCGAGTTGACTCGGTCGCGAATCTGAATGTGGGCATCCTCGCCGAAGGCCGATGGTTCCTTGATATCGACAATTATTTCTCGGTCGTGGCGGGTGGGGTACTGTGGGAGTGGAAGGGGGGTGGTTGGGAGAAGGTCCTTCTCAGTGACCGGGCCACTTTTCTTCTTCTGTTTTTTGGAGACGACTTGGGCCCAGGTCTGAGCGTCCTAGGCTTGCTGTGGGATAGGGATACAGGTAGAGGTGGTGGCGATCGAACGAAGTTTCCTGAGATCTTTCGCAGTCGCTTTTTGCTGCTTTTGGATGTCCTTGAGGGACTCAAGGACTTCGGGTGGAGTGGGCGGGGCCTCAGTGGCAGGCACTGGGGTCTCAGTTGGGGGCGGGGGTGGTCGTGACTCCAGGGCGACGACTCGGTTAGCGAGGTCCGTCTGGGTGTTGGCGATGGTGGTGAGAGTAGACTGGATAGAAGCCAGCGACTGTTGGATAGCGGGAAGGTCTCTTGCAAAGAAGGCGATGAGGTTGGTCTTGTTGTACGTCTTTATGGCAAAGACCTCGCGTACATCGGCTCCTGTGAAGCACTTCGTGTGGTCGACGTTGTAGCCCAGGAGTTGCCCGAACTCGGAGGTTGCGAGGTCTACTTAGATTTTGCGCAGGGCTTGCACCTGTTGGACAGCATCCAGGGGGATACTAGCGGGATCACGGTCTCTGGGGAATACGGGGGTGGAGGTAAAGGGGCGCGGGGGAGGGAGGGCGGGGGTTTGGCGACAATGCGACATCGCTAAAGGTGGTAGATAGAAATAGCGAAAACGTTGCGATTTCAAAAAGTAGAATTGAGAAGGTTGAGAAGCCTGTAGAACATGAAGATGATGATGATGATTTTTCATTTCTGTTTGGTAAACTACTCTACTTCTTCCATAGCCTACCTGGGTCGTCCGCATACAGTCCGTGACTATGGCGTATCACCCGTTCTCCCCCAACAAAAACGAAAAAGAAACCACGCGATCACAAACTAAATACACGATGTCGTGCAAGTACAGTAAAAATGCGCCACAAATGGTCCCACGAAATAGCCTTCCCGTCCGATATCCCTAGCGAGGCGAACCTTACAACAACTATCTACCGGACTCTTACGAAGAAAATAGAAGGAAAAAGACAAAACAAAGTGGAAAAGGGAAGAAAGAAAAGAAATCCTCCTCAAACTGCCTGAACCTTCTATGCTAAAGGAAAAAATCTAAAGAAAGGTAAAAGAAATCAAACGCCACCCATAGTGACGGTAACAGCTTCCTCCTTCCGGGCGGCAGCCAGTGCCTTTGCTTGGATGAACGCTGGGCAGGAGGGATTCGAAGCAGTATGCTTTCCTTTGCAGTTGGCACACTTGAGGACCGTATCGTCGCAGAGTTGTCCAACTTTTTTACACTCATCGTGTCCGCAGGTGTACTTCGAGGTGTGGTGTGCTTCGGCGCACATGTTGCATCTTGGTGGGTTTCTGCAGCGCGCTTGGTGGTGACCAAACTCTTGACAGTTGGTGCATCGTGTAGCCGAGTTGTAAGGGATATACTTCTCAACTCTTCGTCTGCGGGTAAGGATCATAAGTCCTTGGAGGATACGCTATTCATTGTCGTCATCGATAACCGTTATGACTAGCGAGGACGCATGTTTTCCGGTCCGGTCGCTTTCGCGGAGCAGCCACCGGGGGGTCTGGGCGAGGGTGATTCCCTTGTTGAAGTGTTCAATTTCGCGTCGGAACATATCCGCTTCTGTTAGGGCATCAGTGTGGGAGTGGGGGACGTTGTGCACCAAATACTTCTTCCACCTCTGGTTTTTGCGAACTGAGGCTGTGGGGAATTTTTCTTTGATGGTCAATTCTATTTTGTTGCGGTAGGCGAGCACAGCTGAGGCCGTGACATCTTCGATAGTGGTGAGGATGATAGACCGTTGGTTGTTCTTGTGAACAGCAGAAATGCGGAGAGCTGCTGGGGCCTTTGCTTGAACCAAAGTGTCATTAACTGCGTCCCTGAGCTGTACTGGGTCGAATGTGCTGATCTCGGAAGCAGTAGTGATAATGATTTCACGGTCGCGCTTGGCGGGATAGCGTTGGTTGCTTGCACTTACAGGGAGGGGGGGTACAGGGGCCGCCTGCTTTTTGTTTCGTTTGGAGACTACCTGCGCCCAAGTTGCCTCAGGTGGTGGTTGCGAAGGTTTTGATGTGCTGGTGGCGGGCACAGTTGGGGTGACGTTCTGTTTGATGACCTTGTTGACCTTTTTGGAGGTCTCCTTGGTCACTTTTTCGATTTTCTTGAGAGCTTCCTCAAGGGCGTTGTTGGATGTTTCGGATCGCAGGGTTTGCCGGATCTCGCTTAAGTTTTCTTCAAGGGCGGCAACGCGATCGCGTTGGGTGTTGTAACCTTCGGTGAGGTTGGTGATGGTATTGCTCTAGGCATTTGTTAGATCTACCAAAGAGCCCAGAGTTTGGGTAATCTTCGGCAGCGTGTTCGCGAGGAAATCTAACGAAAGGGCCTTATGCACAAGGTCGATGCTGGGGTCGGTAATCACTTGTTCCGCGTTGGGCTGTCTGAGGATGGCCAGAACGACTGGAGAGTTGGCGGCCTGTTCGAGGACCTTAAAGAGTCTGGCTGCTTCTTGTTTCGTTTGCTGGGCAGAGGATGAGGGGGCAGTGGAAAAAGGGGTGGAGGAGCGGGAGGACATCTTGATAGTTGATCTTTTGGTGTACTGTGTACCGAACCTTATCCAGGTGCCCAAGAAGATAAATTATCGCGACGGTGTTGGAAAACAATAGACGTGAGAATGTATTGATTTCAAGAACGAGATACATGAACTCAAAAAAGCCTGTGTGGAACATGAAGCGACTTATATGATTTTCCCATTATTGTTATTTTACATCCCATTTCCTCCAGCGGGGCGTTTACACTTATGGAACATGAAGATGATGATGATGATGATGTTTCATTTCGTTTCGTAGCTTACTAGACTAGCTCTTCACTAACCTAACTACAGGGCCGTCCGCATGCAGTCACCGACTATGGCGTGTCACCCCGAAATAAAACAAAAAGAAAAACAAAGGAAAGAGTATCACAATCTAAACCATACAATCGGGTGCACCCCGTCGCAGGACAAAGCGGAAAAACATGTAAGCGAGAAAGACAAACAAGAAACGGCGAAGACCTCCTACTCCTCTCCGGCGAGGCGAACCTTACAACAACCGGTAGACTACGAGGTACAAGTATATACAAATCATATAAGGAAAGGGAATAAGAAAAGAAGAAAGCCAGAAGAAACCCAACATAAAGAAACGGTTACCGAGCACAAATAAGAGAAATGTCCTTAGACAAAGAGAAAGGCTGAGGGGGGGAACTAGGATTCCATCGACTCAGCAGTGGCGGCGTGGAGATCGTCCACCCTTTGGTTCCTCTGGGCCAAAGCTTGGAGGTAGTCGGGGCAGGCGGGGTCGTTGGCGGGGTGGGGGGCGAGGCAGTTGGCACATTTGAACACCGTATGGTCACAAGCCCTACCTTTGCGTTTACATTCTGTGTTGCCACAGGAATGTTCGGAGAGGGTGTGGGGGCCAGCACAGAGGCGGCATTGTGGGGAGAAAGTGCACCGGAGCTGATGGTATCCGTAACGGCAGCAACGAGTGCACTGTGTGGCGTGGGAGAAGGAAAGGTACTGTTCGGTCCTGCGCACCTTGTTAAGGATGGACAGTCCCTGGGATATGCGGTAGTGGTTATTGTTGACGATGACCGTAATAACCAGAGAGGAGGCAGTTTTGCCGACGAGCTTGTCCTTGGACGCTAGCCAGCGGGGGGTTTGGGCGAGGAGTACTCCGTGGTTGTACATCTCAATCTCGTTCCTGATTGTGGTCATGTACTCTACCTCGGAGGTGTTAGGGATGGGGGTTGGCACATTGTGCACGATATACTTCTTGTGAAGGAAGTTTCGGCACAGGCCGGTGGTGTTGGGGAAGTGCTTGCGGACGGCTTCCTCGACGGTCGCTTTATATGCCAGCACTTGTTGGGCGGTGGTGTTCTCCATAACGGAGAGAAAGATGTTGCGGGGGCCGGCCTGCCGGACAGAGCGAATGCGGCAGGTGGAGGGGGCTTTTTTGTCGACAAGCGCTTTGTTGGCGTTGTCACGGATAGCGAGGGGGTTGAAAGAGGGAATATCTCCCTCTAGGTTGACGATTATCTCTCTCTCCCTTTTGGACGGGTACTTTTGAGGGGGAGGAGCATTAGTAGAGGGGGGTGGTGCAGCCGAAGCTTTACCTTTGTTCTTTCGAACTACCTGAGCCCAGGTATTTTCGGTGGTGGTAGGGGGCGCGATGGCCAGAGGTTGGGTAGGCAGTGTTGAGGCAAGCTTCTTCACTGCTTTGGCGGTTTTGGTTGTTTCCGACCGTATTTTCTTGATTGAATCCGAGAGAGCTTGGTCGGCGGGGGCGGGGGCTGCCTTAGCCGAGGCGCTGGCAGATGCAGAGCGGGTGATGGTGGCCTCGAGGTCGTCGAAGCGTTGTTCGATAGCCTGTTGGCCAGCTTGGATGGAGGAAACAGCGTCTTGGATTCTACCAATGGACTGTAGGAGCGTGGGCAGGGTACGGGAGAAGAATTCCAACTGGGACGAAAAAATGATTTTTTCAACCGCTGTGTCGCGAGCGAACTGAACGCGGTCCTTCGAAGGGTCTTCTCTCAGCGCCGCCGAAGTTGCAGCGAAAAGGGGGTCTCTGACGAACTCAGAGAGGGTCTGGATAGAGGCTTGCGCCTGATCTTGTAGGTGTTGTGGGTAGGAAGAGAGGGGGGGGGGGG
>JABYPW010000787.1:0-18508 GCA_016880775.1 Phymatotrichopsis omnivora
TTTTTTTTTTTTTTTTTTTTTTTTTTTTTTTTTTACTGAATTACTCGCGCATATGCACACCATTATTGGTAGCTGGGGGTTATCATTAGATATTGTATTCAGCCTCTGTCTCTGCCTCATTAAATCGCTGATGCTGGGCTATATAATTCACAGGGAACCTTTTTCGATCCCTTAATCCGGGTCAACAAATCACGATAATCCGCCCATATAGAAATACAAATCGGGAAATGTTAACGCAAGCTTACCTGTATTGCTAGTCATCGGAGATCAATCTTCACGCCACGCCCCAAACTCACCAGCAGAAGGGACTTCGATCCATATCGCTGCGTTGCGTAAATATCTCAATGTTTAAAATCTAAAGAACTAGGATCGATCTAAGCTTCCGTGACCACAATATTACGATATGGATTTGTGGATTTCCCTACAAAAACGCTATGTAGGTCTATTAAAAAACAAATAATTTCAATTCACTACGAAATTTAAAACATTCCAAAAATAAAAAAACAATCTGCGCGCCGGTTAGATACCACTGTTTCAGTGCAGCAGCATCACAATTTCTCACTCGAGCATGACTGACATATCGGGGCTGCGCCATTACATGGATCACACATAGCCAAGTATGCCTATATATACATCAATACTCCTGGATGAGCCGTCCGGTAATTCGAGAAATTCAATATTGTTCGCGAAGTATGAAGTCTTTGTCCGTTAAGGAGCCAAAAAATAATGATATTACCTTTCATTGCAGTGATTGGATACTATTTGTATCAGTTTTATGCGATATAGCTTGGGAAAAAGGTCCTTTAGTTTTTCGGAGAGTACATAGCAATGGGGAGTTGAGTTCGATTGGGCTTTTAAGTACAATACACATTCAGCGTAGATGAGTGGAGGTAGTGGAGGATATGGCGGTGCTGAGGTATGAGTCAGTACATGCATTTAGGGAAAAAATAAAATAAAATAATAGTGATATATGTAATTTGCAGTAATTTGATCCTTGGATGTAAAAATGTGCATATTGAAGGATGTGGATGTACTCGTATACTCTTACACTGAAATCATAAGAATCCATAAAAAGCTACAAGGTCCCCTTTCTGGTTCCTTTTTAGATTCGGGCAAGTGTGTGGTACGAGGTACTAGAAATAACAATCTTGACAGCATTCCAGTGCGAGTCACAGACAACACTGCAAGCCTAGAAACACTTTGATAGGGGACTAGTCCATAAATCGTACCTCCCTTCCCAATTGCATTCCAGGTACTTGGAGTGATTATGCCCACTCGGGTGAACAAGTGAAATGGGTCGGTGTGGCGGTGAGGGATCGAATTAGAATGCGACAGCTACCAACAACTACGATAACGAATCTATAAAGGACATCATTTCTATCAGTTACTTTAATACGCCTATCTAAAATACCTACACTATGATCAGAATTACTACTACCCTATGCAATAGCATGCAGATATTTTCTGAACTGCTGTTCCCTTTTTGTCATATACTCAGTCACTATTATTGAGATGTAGCAATGTTCTTGCTCTTAGTACTAATAGCTGCACTTCCTAGTCTCTAAAACATCATCTGCCTCTTTGTCTATATATTCTACCTATCTTTGCAACTTTACATCATCTGACCATTGAATCCTTTTACCTACTCATTATAGAATAATACCTAAAGGATAAATTTTTTCCAATTTAAGAACAATAGTGCTAGTACCTAGACAGTTTTTTTTTTTTTCTTCTTGTCTTTACCTAGTGTTAGGAATATATTAGTAAATATTTCAGTAGGATATTTCAGTAAATCTATTATCATAAATATCTATAGAGCCTTGGTGCTACCTCTAATGAGATAAAGTCCTACTATATCCTATAGCATATCTTTAATAGTTTACTTATTAATCTTACAACCCTACTCCTTAAGTACTTCTATAGTAGTTTATAAAGGGGTATAATTCCACTAACAAGAAGTTAGCTATAAGCTACTAGTATTAGCTTATAGAAGTCAAGGTTTATCTATAGAAAGGAGCTGATTCTTTATGTTATCTGTATAATCCTTAGTATATTACTCTAACTCTATCTATAAAAAAATATATATATAGTATTGGACAACTTAATTAGAAATGGAAGAACCCCTATATATTTTTCCTATTAGGATTATGAAATAAAAATGAAGAGAAAAAGTGTAGTCTTTTTCTATGCTAATATTCTTAAGTTCATTATAGCTAAATTTAGTGATAAATGATAAAAATTATCAAAAACCCTAGTGTATTTAAATTTAAAATTTCTTTAAGTAAAAGTTACTTGTATCAGAAATTGAAGAAAGAATATACCTAGAATATAGGATGGTAGATTTCTGAGAAGTTGTAGTAGTATCTAAACCCTAATAACTCAAGAGATAAAAGTAGATGATATAGGATTATAGAGTATTACTAGATTACTAGCATTAGGGGTAGTAAAGAAGTAACTATTATAATAGTAGTTTATAGTGTATTTGGCTTTACTTAGTAGTTAGCCTTAGATAAGATAGGATTAGACTAAAGTATTAACTAGTTTCCCTGTGAAGCCATATAAAATATATAGGTAGTAAGATAATAAAATAATAGTAGCTTCTATAAGTAGGTTAATTCCTACATGAAAAGAAGGTAATGCCTTTCAAGTCATTAAAAAGTACTTAGATATAACTACTTCACTTAAGCTAACACTTATCATTCTATGTCCCTTCTTGAGTACTAAAAATAAATTTTGACCAAATAAATCTTTAAGACCTATACTAGTAGCAAATCAAGTATTAAATTTCAATTCTAAAAAGACTATTATAAATACAATATTCAAGTTATTCACTAGTATATTATATCAATTAATACTAATAAAATAGGTATACATATAGTGTGTAGCTAACAATATTATAGGAGATTATATATTAAGATACTATAAACAATACTCTTATTACATAAAAATAGGATCCTACTAAGATTGATCCTATAGAACTAGAGGTGATATCCTCATAGATTAATTTATATAAGTCTAAAGGTCTTAACTTAGTTGAATATTTTTTAACAAAGACCTAAATTTTTTTTTAAAAATTGCCCTTAAATATTTATTTAAGGTTTTAAGGGGCTCAGATATTAATATTAGAGATATAGAATTATAAAAAAAAAAAAAGTAGTTAATATACTAATCTATTATATTCTTCCTAATATATAGTAGACTAAAAAGCTTGTTCTAGTTATCCTTTTAATATATATCATACTAAACAAGGTGTATATTAAGAAATACTTACTTTATAAGTACTATATTTAGAGGAATATATACCTATAGTTGTCTATATCTTCCTTGAGGGATTTAAAAATTTTTGTTTTATAAACAAATAGTATCATTAGTATGATATATAAATGAAAGAAGTTTAAGATACTAAATACAAGCTAAGACTTTATGTTAAAAGAGTGTTAGAAAAGGTCAATAAATGATAGGATATTAGAGCTGCACCAGGGTAATACATAGAGATACTTAGTACTATATTCCTTAACCTAGATTGAAATAAATCTATTTTAATTAAATATTTAGGCTAGAGAATTGCTAGACATTTCTATAAAACTCTAAGATTTTGTTAATAGTAATACTTAGGGGGAATAAGTCTTAGATTTATCAATATTAATAAGAGATAAGATGAAAAGAGGAGGTATTTATTAGAAAAATAAACTAATAGGAGATGATTAGGTAGAGTGTATACTACCACTTAGTATAATAGCCCTTTTAAAAGAAATAATTAGAAAAGGATGAAATAAAGATAAGGATATAAAAATGGACTTGAGGTTATTTACTTGTAAAATACTATATCAGTTTGCCTTTTACTTGTAGCACCTATTAAGTATATTATAAGGTTTTTGATTAATACATTTATAAAGATAGGGTGAAAAATAGTAATATAAAAGATAATTATATGATTATAAAATTCTAAAGTATTATAAAATACTATAGTGACCTTGACTATAGGATAGAACTACTGAATTTATTGCCACTTGATTTTGAGATATAATTCCTTGACCTCTTGAACTTTCTCATCAGGTATAGAGGTAATATAAAGAGAAAGATAATTTGTAGGAAGTTTATATATAATCTCCTTTATTAGCTATATAAGCTAAAAATGATTTAGCTAGCCTTTGGCTACCTATGGAGGAATAGAAAGTTTAGAAAACTGGTAGAATATACCCTAATAAAAAATGTAGGTTAGTAAGATACATACATGTATAATGTATATAGGAGAAAGTTTGCATTTACAGTCAGTGGTATGCCAGTGACTCAATGTAATATAGGTATATAATCAGTTTATTATCAAGGAAAAAGAAATATAAAACTACAGGGGTGACTCTGTAGTAGAGTGGTAGAATGGGCCTAGCCTCCTATCATGCCCTAAAATGATACAGGGTCAATTCTCAAAGGTGATAGATTTGCTCTATCTTGCTTTAAGGTCATAGGCAAGGGATGTGGTACTACTTGTACCTAGCTATTCCTGTCTACCCTTACAAGGAGACATAGTAGTAAGTTTTGCATATTCTAGAAAGTAGACCTCCCCTGCAAAAACACAAAGTGTTTTGCTACTTTTTTATACAAATACCCCCCCTAGGTCTAACAGCTAAGCTTTATTTCCTCTACTATATAGATATACTATTTCTAAGTGTAAAAATGATTGTTTCTATTCCTAGGCTTATATAATATAATAAAGAATTTTCAAATATGTAAAAAAAATACAATACATACATCTCTCCTATAGCCTAATAATTGTAACTATTATATTATCATATGAAAAAAACTTAATACCTTATAAAAAACATAAATGTAACTATGGAAAAACTATCCTGACCATATGAAAAATAATTGCTACTATACAAAAACAATCACAACTATACAAAAATAATCTAAACTGTTAAAAATCTATATCCTGTCTATCACTACTATCTAAAATCCATCACTACCTTTAATAATATATCTCTACTATACAAAATCTATTGCCTTTATTTAAAATCTATTACCATTATCTAAAATCTATTACTGTTATCCAAAACATATCACTACTATCCAAAACCTATCTCCATTATCGAAAATCTATTATGACTATCTAACATACATCCTCACTATATAAAATCTATCCTTACTATCTAAAAACCATCCCCACTATCTAAAATCTATCACAAGTATACAAAATCTATCCCTACCATCAAAAATCTATTGTGAATATACAAAATCTATCCCCACCATCAAAATCTATCATAACTATACAAAATCTATCCCTACTATTAAAAATCTCTTATGACTATGTAAATTCTATCCTACTATCAAAAATCTATTGTGACTATATAAAATCTATCTCTACTATCAAAAATCTATTGCTAATATGTAAAATCTATCCCCACTATCAAAAATCTATTACAACTATACAAAATCTATCACTACTATCAAAAATACATTTAACTATTCAAAATCTATTGTGGCTATGCCAAATCTATTGCCAATATGCAAAATTTATTGCAACTATGTAAAATATATTATAAGTATGCAAAATCGATTATGACTATCCAAAATCTATTGTAAATGTATCAAATCTATTGTAAATGTATAAAATCTATTACCACTATTCTAAATCTATCATAACTATTCTAAATCTATTGCTATTATTTAAAGTCTATTATGACTATTCAAAATCTATCAGTACTATGAAATATCCATTGTGACTATGCAAAATCCTCTCACCTTAATATCTTATAAGTTTAATTACCAGTAGGTATTTATCTCCCTTTTATTTGAAATAGTCCTAGCCCTATTTAATAGAGAACTTTGGAAATAGTATTAGTAATCCAAGGTAGAATTGAGTTTCTAACTGAGGGATTAGTATAGAAGCATTTTTAAGAGACCCTTTAACACCTTATTAAAAGCTATACCTTTGATAAGGACCTAAAGATCTGTACTTTAAGGAATGATATAAAGAAGAAGCTATTATTTTAGATTAAAAAACTGGAAGGAATAGTCAATTATCCATCTCCTATTTATATAGTGAGGTTGTAAATCGATGGAAATGAATTCAGTTCTAAGTATATGAAGTACAGAAGATGCAGGAAACTTCCTCATACTTTAGCAAACCTAGAGGATAATTTCCAAAGATTTGCTAGTTCAATAAATATCTGGTTATTAAGGATTTTCATGGAAATATCTTGCCATATTGAATTCGAATTCCTATCCATCTTATCTAATGTCTTGAGGAGTCTAAGAATATTATTCCTTATATTTATACTAAGGGATAATAGTATAGAACTTCTAATTAGCATAATTATAGTCTTTAGGCCAACTCCTCTAAAGACTTATTTTACTCCAGTGAGTTTAGGAAGGATGGCTAGGTAGCAGTATAATGGGTAAGAGAAAATAAAAAGTTATTTTCCTATCTGAGTGATATACTAAGGATGATTAACTTGTAATCTTGGTTGTTAATGTATACTACCTTCGAGTTTCCAGAGGGTGTGACTCCCCTTACTAGAGTATAACATAGTGTAGCTATTAACTAGGGGATTTAGGAAGGTACTCCTATTACTATTCACTAGGATTAGAAGGATATACCTAATATTGATAACTGTATTATTCCTTATAGTACCTAGACTGGTAAGGATATTGTTTTATAGCACTGTGAGGTAGTGTTAGAGGTTTTGAGAGGGGATGTCCTCTTTTTCTATATGGCTATGATTGTATATAAGATACTACTAATTTTGACTAGTATTATAAACTCTATTGATTTATTTACTTATAAGAGTAGTTTAGATTAGACAAAGAGATACAAAAAGTCAAGGATAGAAATAATAGGAAGAGGAAACCTACCAAGCTTGAGAAGAGGGAAAAACATAATGCTAAGAGGTATAGAGATCATAATTTAGTGAGGTAAATTGAAAATTGTATTTTTTTTTTTATCTGTAATAAGTTTAGTTTTATTTCTATTTCCTTGTTTTTATTTATCATAATTATCTTTATATACTACTTACATCAATCAATTCCTCCTATTTTTTTCCTTCTCTATCATTTCTATACCTCAATTCTTGAATAATACCCTATATATAAACTATGATATTCTCTTATCCTCTAATAATAATTCCTTGAACACTATATTTTTTGTTGTCCTTACTGAGTTTTGATTACTCCATGAAACTCTAAAATGATCCCTTTCTGTTACTCAGGACATGCACAATATCATGGGTTCAAATCCTACTTGCCTCTTATAATACCATGAATTACTGGTTAGTTTTAGGTTTTATAGCTTTAGTGAATTTCCCTGACTGTGCAATAGTCCTAAAAAGGGTAATCAGCAAATTGACTTACGCTCACTTAGCAAGTTTAGCCTATTGTTATGTCTATCCTAAGTGAATGCGACTAATGATCATAATGACTATATAAAGGGTTACCCTAACAGCATTAGCAAGTTCATAGAATTCGCTCCTGTATAATGTAACTAGGTCATATGGAATTAAGTTTGTGCAAAACCCCATGTACACATACTGTACTGAGGGACATCAATATCCTCTTACTTAGTACAAACTGGTATAAAGTTATCTATGAGGAAATAGAGGGGTTTATAGATCAACTATAACTATGTTGAGTATTAGACCTTAATAGGAATTCAATGTTGAAGTATAAGCTAATTAAAGTAGGAATTATTATCTTTGAATAGTATATAGATAATATTGTAGTTAGAAGTCAAAGGTTATCCTACATAAGTAGAATATTCTTTGTCTACTACCTTGTGATAAACTATGGTCATATACTTTCCTAGTTGATATGTTCTTCTTATATTTCCTATTTATTGTTGTTCTTTAGAATTCTGCATAATGAATCATGAGTTATTACTTGGTCATATATTATCACTTATGTTTAGCTATCTGCCTTGCAGAGGTTATAAGAGCAGTATTTATATTGAATGATGTATAGAATAGGTCATATAGACAAAATAGGTTTTGGAGAGACTACTCTGGAAGGGAGGCAGTGCTCTTAATAGTTGGTATAAAAGAAGGAGAAATCTGTATAGTCCTGTATTTCTCTTCTTTCTTTCTTTTTTTTTATTTCCCATAAGGCCATAGCTAATATTAGCAGATAGAAGATAGATAGTAGTAAAATTCCTGGAAAAAGAAAAAGCTATAGAAACCTGGCCATGAATCTTCCCCCCTAGTATGATCATAATCTTCATAGATATATCCAAAGTCAGTGACAGAAACTAGGTTAGAATAGTAGCAGTGCTTTACCATGATGGAAAAGAAAAGAAGATAGTAACCAGAGCCTTATGATCTAAATTCCAGGTCTTTGATAGAGAACTGGAAGCCATATACACAGCAGTATAGATAACCTATAAATAGACCAGAACCTGAAGGAAGATAGATATGCTGCACATCTTCTCAGCCTCCTAGGTAGTGATAACAGCAGTGGCAAACCCAATGCCAGTACCAACATAGCATATCGCTCAAGAAATATTTGAAATCTACTAAAAACTGAGAAAAAGGAATATTAAGATGTCGAATAGGTTCAGGTGATAAGGGAATAGAAGGAAATGAGAAGGTAGACTAGCTAGCAAAAATCAAATCTGAAAAACCTGAGAGCAAATAGGCCAAAAGCCAGAAAAGAAAAAGAGGGATCACTAGGTCAACAATCTAAAGAGAAACTAAATAGTAGTTATAGGAATGCTTTGAACATTATGCTAGAAAGCTGATCAAAAAGAAAGTGGATCCTTATATAGTAATGGACAAATACCAAGCATCGAGAGCCTTCCAGTTCAGAACAGGTCACTACTACATCCCTAATCTCCTCCACTACAACAGAGAAAGCAACTTCTACATCTGTAGTGAGCCCTAGACTGTACAACATTACCTCCTCAAATGCAAGTGGATAAGTGAACTACAAACACTCTATAAAGGAAAGGACTTAGAGTACATCCTATACCAGAACCTGGACCTGTGGAAAAAGTTAGTAGAAAGAGCAATAGGCAAGCCACCTAACAGATGCTAAGCACCACTAACATGCCCAATATTGATAGTATAAAGAGTAGGATAAAAAGTTTAGATGATAGACTTGGCTCCAAATTGAAGCACAAAAGATAGGAGGAGCTGCATAGGGATTTTGTGGGGGATCTCCTTTTTTCCTTTGTCTAAAAAGAGCGCATATTGGGTTTTTCTTCTTCTGTTTCTTTTCCTTTTTTCCTTTGTTTTTTCTATTTCTTTATTTCTTTTAGGTAGAATGAGTCATCTTTCCTCTTTTGGTTATATCTTTGCTTTTGATTAAGTGTAAACACCCTGCTGGAGGAGGGAAAGATATAAAACTTAGAGGGCCTAATCTTTCCCTCCTTGATCATCCGATCAAGGTACTCAAATAGGGCCTAGAGCTCTATCTTAGATAGATGCTACAGTGGGCCCTAGGGAGGAGTCGTTGCTTCCTTTAGATTAATCTTGCAGTCCCATTCCCAATAGGGAGGGAGTGAAGAGGCAAGATATTTGGAGAAGACAGCAGGATAGATGTGTTCCTACCTATTACCTTCAGAGGTCAAGGAGATAGAAGACTGCATAAAGAGCTAAACACAATTACTAACAGGAGCTCTGGTCATAGCGGCATACCAATAACAGACAACTCCTTCATTAACTAAGGTGTCCACCTACCCAAGCCGCCCACCACTGACAGCTTCGGAGTTGGTATAGAAGTCATCATCCTTAATCAATTCAAATGCTAAGGCTATCTAGACTGAAGGTGTTACAAGATCATTGTTGCATTTGGAGGAGTGAAATCCCATAAGAATAGCCTAGTCATAATCAACTTATAGTTCATGATCTTGGAACGACTTAATAGGAAGATATATGTCCACATCTGGAGGCATAGGGCTAATGTCAAAATCAATAAGTTCATGATGGTTGAGGACCTGCATTTACAGCTTAGGAGTGTAGTACCACTCCTGGCTATAGGAACCATCATAGGTGAAGATGTTGACTGCCTGGGACCTCTTCTTCTTAGGGACAGGGAGATAATCCTAGATGTAAGCACTAGTTGCTGCCTTGTCCAGCTTAGCTGTAGCTGTAATCACATGTACTTAGGGACCCTTAATCGAGTGGGTTTTCCAGTGAAGAGTCACTGGAACAATTATGTACCTGCCCTGGGTAGGGCCTTATTTACAGGAAACGACGGTTGACATAGTGGTGGTAGCGAATACATTTCCTGATCTCTCCTAGGAAACTCATAGCCAGAGCTTGCTATATGTCTTATCTATAAGGAGGTTGTCTAAAAAGTAGGAGTTAGAAAGGTGGTGGTAAGAGAGTGCGAAAGAAAATGTAAACAATGGTAAAGAGTGGTGGTCTGCTATACAGCCAGCGTATTTTGACCTGGTACAGGTCCTCCTCAGGTAGAACTTGCAAAAGAAAAAAAAGGACATAACCTCTAATCAATACCTCTATGAAAAGAAGGAAAACAAAAGAAATACATGAGGGTATTATACAGTCATAACAGATTTTAGGTTATAACACATCACTCATGGGTATCATGAAATTACATTAGCCTCAATGCTGGTAGGCCCACCCACTGAGAATGTAACAATAGTTCTGAACACCAGCTCCTTAGTAAAAGAAAGCACTAAGGAAATTTCAATCAAAGGACTTGAAGGAAATTTTGTGCACAAAAACTAATGCTTCAAACTAACTGGGTCTTAAAGGAAACAAAGGAAACAGAACTGGAAGGTGGTGTGAGATGCTACAGAGAAAGGAAAGGACACTTATACCATGGGGATGTCATCCCTATCCTTCCAGTCATCTAGGAGATTGACCACTCTGGCAGCAGATATCTATTGCTACTTTGAGGAGGAGGAGTTCCTATCATCTTCCGCCTTCTACTTAGTTGACATTGCGGCAATTTTAATAGCAGAGATGGAGAACTTCTGAGTCAAATAACAGTCCTTAATACTATGATGTTTTGAGAGGCAGCATAGATAGGCCTTGTTCTTTTTAGCCTACTCCTTCTCTTCCTAGGTAAGTTGAGGAAGCTTCCCCTTATCCTAGGAAGAGGACCCCAAGGGATGCTTATCTTATGTCTTTTTCAGCTTAGAAGGAGCAGACTAGCCAGAAGTCTGCTTAGTTAAGTGTCCCTTCTAGGACTACTGGATGGCTACCTAGGTATCCTCTATTGCCAGACCTACTTGTACAATACAGGAAAGCTAATCTGCTGCTGGGGTATTGTGTTTGGTCTGGGCTGCCATAGCTAGGTAGAGATCTTCCTTGAAGCCCCTCTCTACCTAAAACTTGAAGGCCTCTTAGTCGTATTAAGTGACCTGGTTAAGAGCGTCTATATAGGTAAGGTAGGAGAGGATCCCCTTGGTCTGTTAAGCACTGATGATCTCCCTAATAGCCTAGGGTTTGGTGGTAAAGGCTCTGAAGTAGGTTTTTACTGCTTTGGCGAAATCCTCCTAAATAGTGTTCTGCTGTATCCACTACTAGGCATTGACCCTCAACCAGGTTGCTACTGTACCTATCATGTATATTGAGGCAAACCTAGTCTTGATCCAGTCATGGGGGAAGGTGTGTGACTGGAGGTCAAAGTAGTTCTCGCACTGTTCGATAAACTTCCTTATGTCCTTAGCCTTCACTAAAAATTTCTCAGGATCAGTAGGCTTGAGATCTTTGAATAAGGCAGATGACATAGGAGGTGGAGCTGGAGTCGAACAGTTTAAGGGATGTGACAGTAGGGCAATTTGTCGGAGTATCTCCTACACTATCTAGACAATATCACTCTCCTGAAGTAGACAAGGAGAGGTTTCAAAGGGTATATGTACGATGGAGGCAAAGGAGGTAGAACCTCTTCCCTGTAAAGGTCCTATAAAGGCAGAATAGGAAGGGGCTAGAGGAGGAGTAGGGGAGATAGGCCAGGAAGGTGGTTGGAAAGGTAGGATTACTGGCCTTGACCTAGATAGCTGTGGTCTCAGATGCAATGTAGGTAGAGGAGTGGAGATGTGGGTCACCCCATCATCGAGGTCAATCACCTCATCTAGATTTTGAGAGACTGGAGGGGAAACTATGGACCTCTAGTACTCCTTGTACTAATAGTACAACACCTTCCACATCTTGGCATCATCATTAGCCTTCATCAGGTCTTCCCTAAGCTTGACCATATCTTCCTTCCCCAAGGTAGACCTAGTAGAGAGAGCCTCATTCTCTGCCTTGAGGTATAGAACCTGGTGTTCTGCCTTGCTAAGTCTAGCCTAGAGGGGAACCTCACCCTACTCCAGGAGTTCTACTCTAGCCTTCACTTCAGATAGAGACACTGTCAAGTTGGTGATTTGTTCATTAGGGGAGGCCAGCAGGTGTAGAGCCTAGTCTACCAACTACTGGCACAACTTAGCATTCTTCCTTTTGAGTTTCTCAACCACATCCTAATGGGCATTGTTTAGGGTATTAGTGTAGTTGGTCTCCCTCTAATTGAAGGTAGCCCTCTCCTTCTATATCTGTTCGATTGCAGAAAGGAGCAAGTTGGTTATTGATGCAGGGAAGGCTATAGACATCTTAGGGAGATGTTTCTGGATAGTGTAATGGAGGACAATGGTGGTATAAATGGTTGAGGCCACATTGTTACACTGTTTCTAAAACTCCTCCTCAGTGTTTTGAAGAGGCAGTTTGAATAGGTCTTCCCCTAGAAAGGCTCTTATCTGGTGGAGAGCCTGTATGGTAGCGACATAATTATCTATCACCACCTTCTGGTACTTGTTGGCGTATTGCAACTCCACTGGCTTGAGATCAATAGTGGCCTCCTCATGTATAAACACATTAGAGGAAGAGGATCTGGTGGTCTGAACTGTTTATGCTTAAGGGTTAGTGAGCTGATTACCTACGACGAGAGTGAGAGAGGATGCATCAGGCATCAGGACATCAGAAGAGGAAGAAGCCATCTTCTTTAAAGAATATAGTATAACAGATCACCCTATATAAATGTATAAGACTCAGTATAGATAACTCAGGTATGCTCTGTAAACACTACTAAATGAACTCAGATATCTTGGCTAAATGGAAGCTTAACTGGAAGATAACTATCCTATAGAGTTTAGGGTATACTTCAAGTGTTGAAGACGAGAAAGACAAATATATTCTTTAAGGCTTGAAGATAACTCAAAGGCTTTTACAATGGTGATCATAGAGAAGACAAGTAGCTATGTGCTAAAGAAGGAAGGAAGGAAAAGACAGAGACAAGAAACAACCATGTGCTTATATATCCTATCCTTCACCTGAGCTAATAAATTGATGACAAATGAAATAGAAATACAAAGAACTATCCCACATTCTATACTATCTCCTGATTCCTAATCACCAAAACCTATAGAGGAGTCTGAAAAGGACAGGATGTAATTAGTACTCGATTTGACTATGATTACCTAGTACTCTCATAGGCCTCACTCCCGTTTTGTACTAGTCTCTGGCGATATGAGTCCGATCGCCTGATCATGACCTCATAGCTGACTAGGCTAATATCATGTCATGCTGATAGCTGATTACATGGTTACTATAGGGCTAACTTCATACACTTAGTCAGAGCTAATGACTAAGCCATACCATGCCATGCCATGCCATGAGGTCATATGACAGAGGATTATCTACAGAGTGCTTAACACAATGGTGAAGGGTAGAGATAGTATACTCACATGTTGACAATATAAGCATAACCTCTATCATAGCGCATCGTCTAGGTACCTTAACACAGACCACTGCCAGTGTTCATAACACTTTTGTTTAACTATATAAGAAATGAATGCCTCTTAAATTCTTAGCTCTGCTTTATCATTATATAATTTATAGATATATATAGAAATATAAATAATAGTATTATATAAATTATTACACATCTTGTTTCACATATTCCATATAGTAAGTGCTCAGCATTCCGTGTTATGCTTAGGGGGGTAGAAGTCACATAGTAATGCGGTTAACTCCCTCATGCTTAGTCACATAGGAAATGAAAGCCTCTCACATTCTTGGCTCAGCTTTGCCAATCAAACTACAAAGCCCATTACTGATCCCAGCTATAGAATTCTAACAAATCAGGAGCGTAAAACGTCACCAACATCTGCTTATAGTATTTAGACTAGTAGATGGATTAGTCATTACTAGTACTGATATTGATACTGAATACTCTGTTGGAGGATTTGCTTTCAAGCATGTGAAAAGAGGGTGAGGATGTCACTAGTAGATGGTAAGTGGTGGAATGTAAAAGCGGGAGCAGGATAGGAGGGAAGCTGAGGTTTGAAAATCAAGGAAGCTGTTTCTTTTAAGTATATAATTGATTGGCATCACTATATGTGTGCATGTGTTTGTAGATGTGTGTGTTTTTACATGTATGTATGTGGAAGGCAATTCAATTAAACACAGCTGGGCATGCGGAAGAGCACGGATGGCATAGCCGGGCATTGGTAGAGAGAGCTTGATTCACAAAAAGCTTCGGTGGACGTTGCACTCCCAGGTGTGTGTGCTCTAGGAAGTGCTTAAACTAGAGCCGCTTAGCGGATTGATGCCTAACTTGTCTTAGTAGCTGCTATATGGATATATTTGTATGATATTTCTCTGGTGACTGTCGGGTTTTGGACATGCCGCTTAATAACATGCTGTATTTTATTTATACTCTGCCACCAGACCTAGGCTGGATCCGAGCAAAAATTATTGCGGATTTTTGCTTTTCCGGATCGCCATAAATCGTCTAGAGTAAAAAAAAACTTAGAATAATTCCGAAAAAAATAAAAGCACCAAGAGTGCTTAACAATCATGTTTGGGATATGAAATAGTATGTACTCGAGTGCATGTAAATGTACTTAAATCTGTCCGGCCGGCGGTAGTTAGTGTTGACGCAAAGTTAGGGGAGCAAGTTACCAGCACAAGTAAACGAGCTATGCTAATTGGCGCAGGGCTGCAGGGCTTTACGCGTTTAGTTCGGCATGGCTAGGTAACTCTCCGTGGAGAGACGAGAGAAAGGTTGGGAGTGTTTTCAAGGAGCAATATGGAAATGAATTAGGAAATTACTATATGTTCTCGGGACAGACGATTAAAAAACTACTTTATGCTTCACTGATCCTCTGCTCTTGCAGCAAATAAATAAAGGGAAAATGAAAAAGGGTTCAAATCTGAGCTGACAAGATAATTTAAGAGCCATAGATCTAGTTCATGGTGCCGGAAGCTATAACCTCGTACCGAACTTTTCCTGCAACACGCGCGCGTAAACGGTGGTGTGTGGTCGGTAAAACAATGGCGGCAGGAAGGAATACTAATAAATGAATCAATCAATAAATAAATAAATGATTACTGGATTGGGCTTGGCTTCACACTTATAGGCGAGACTCCGTTTTGTCTGCATGCGTCGGGTGTTTTTGAAATTTCTACATTTTGCATCCTTTCTTTACATTTCCTTTGTCTCGTGTTTTTTACCCTCCCCCCTCTCATGTCGAACGCACGCATGTAAACACTGGAGTTTCATGTATCGTTAGGGCTTGGGTTTGGTATTTGTTTTATTTCCTTTTGCGAGCTCGCGCTTCCTCTTTTTCTTGCCCTTGCTTCCTCCTCTTTACTCGGAGCTTTTTCTCCTGTGCAATAAATACAGCACTTAGCATAAACCTCTTTTTCGTTCATTTCAACAGCATAAACCAAAGGCCCTGCGTGACGCGTGACTGGACAAAATTTAGTCTTTATACAGTACTAGTAATTCCAGAAAGGGAGGCGGAAACATGGAGAAGGGGAAGTGGAAGCACCATCGTGATAGTAAAAGTGACAGTGTTGAAGATCACAACTACCGCCAACCCCATACCCGGCGCTGCCCCCTTGGCCGCCATGTGCACTTTTTTATCACTCCTCAATAAATGCAAATTAGTAACTCTAATTGTGCATGTGCATTGCATAACTCGCTTTTTTGGAGGTAGCCAAGCCGAAAGGCTCCATTAGCAACGAACAATGGAGTGATAATTTATGATCCAACACGTTTCCCTGACCCTGCCATGCATACAGATATGCAACATAAATCGAAAAAATTCGGCGTTCCTCCACTCAGCAAATTCGACTAGTCTCATATACAGTTTCTATTCTGAATATTTTACATTCCATCACAACAATGACCCCCTTCGTTTTCAAACCATGCCTTCGAAAAATAACTACAAAACCATCCTAAAAAAAAAAAAAAAAAAAAAAAAAAAAATTAAAATGAAGCCCTTTTTTTTTGCCCTCCTACATGGCCCTCGTAATAAATCACCAAATATCGAAAAAAATCTTTTGCTAGAGCCCGTGATGCAATTTACCGGCGATCTCTCTTCCGGTGGTAGGGGAATTTCTGGCGGCAAACTTCGTGCGTGCGCAAAGTCGTAGCCTTTCGGAAACGATCGAATATCTCTGAAACATGATTTCCGTCTTGTTGCTCCAGGGTCATACACATTTCGTCGAATTGGGATAAAATTTGCTTTCCGAATTATCAGAAAGGGGAGCCAAAGAATGGTGGGGCTATTTAAAATTGAATTGCTATATCTTTTGCCTTTAGTTCATGCTGTGGGAGTCGTTCGGTTCGACAGTTCGTGGCCATCAAGCTGCAAATTGTTAGCATTCGGCAGTCATGTGAGCTGATCTCGCTGTTTATATACCTTATGTGGCAGGTTGTATTTCATTTTTCTCATTTACTTCTCGCGGTACTTCTTTCTGGCCATACATTAAAGTCGTATACAGTACTTCTGCTTCGTCGAATCGCTTCTGCTCATTATACATTGCTGCCAGACTTTTCACAATTCTGAGTGTTTCATCATGTTCTGTTCCAAGAACCTTTATCTGATCGTCCAGGATCCGCTTGTAGAGAGATTCCGCCTCTTCGTACCGTTTTTGGTGCCAGTACGTGTATGCCAGGCTCTGCATGGCTAAGAGTGTATGCGGGTGCTCTTCGCCCAGAACTTTTTTCCGAAGATCAAGAACCCGCTTGTTTAGCAATTCTGCCTCTTGGAACCGGTTTAGTTGATTATACGAATATCCAAGGCGGTGCATGGCAGAGAGTGTACGCAGGTGCTCCTCGCCCAGTAGTTTCATCCGACCGTCCATGACCTTTTCGTAGAGCGATGCTGCTTTGTAGAACTGACTCTTATCTCGATGTATATTCGCCAGGTTAAACATAGCCAAGAGTGTATCCGGGTGTTCTTCGCCCAGTAATTTCTTCCGACCGTCTATAACCTGCTCATAGTATGATGCTCCCTTGTCGAGCTGGTTTTGCTCCACATACATATCTGCTAGATTATGCATTATTCTGAGCTTTCCCTCGTCTCTCGGCTCGAGATCCCTTTCTTTGTCGTTAAAAATCATTACCGTCTCTTTCTTTACATCCAAACCCTCCGGAGCTGCATCCACCTATTCCTAGGATGTCAGCATATTCAATGTGCCGGGATAATTCCGGCGTAAGGGGGTGTTAGGAACTCACCTTTTGTCCATCCATCTCATCCTCAAGCACCACCTCGTTTGCTGTGCCATTACCGCCTAAGTGAGTATTCTCGTCAATCGGCGTTGCGTGCACCTGTTCCAAGGCTGTTAGCATACTCAATGCGCCAGGATACTTCCGTCGTAAAAATATTAGGAGCCCACATTTTGTCGATCAATCTCATCCTCATGCACCACTTCGTTTGCTGTGCCGTTACCAACTAAATGAGCATTCTCGCCAATCGGTATTGCGTGCATCTGTTCCAGGGTTGTCAGCATGTTCAATGTGCTGGAATACTTTGGTCGTAAAAAATAGGGAACACATTTTGCCGGTCCATCTCTTCCTCCAATCCTACTTCCTTTGCTGTGATATTACCATCTAAGTGAGCATCCTCGTCAATCGGCGTTGCGTGCATCTGTTCCAGAGTTGTCAGCATGTTCAATGTGCTGGAATACTTTGGTCGTAAAAAATAGGGAACACCTTTTGCCGGTCCATCTCTTCCTCCAATCCTACTTCCTTTGCTGTGATATTACCGTCTAAGTGAGCATCCTCGTCAATCGGCGTTGCGTGCACCTGTTCCAAGGTTGTTAGTATACTCAATGCGGCATGATACTTCCGTCGTAAAAAAGATTAGGAGCCCACATTTTGCCGGTCCATCTCTTCCTCCAATCCTACTTCCTTTGCTGTGATATTACCGCCTAAGCGAGCATCCTCGTCAATCGGCGTTGCGTGCACCTGTTCCAAGGTTGTTAGTATACTCAATGCGCCAGGATACTTCCGTCGTAAAAATATTAGGAGCCCACATTTTGTCGATCAATCTCATCCTCATGCACCACTTCGTTTGCTGTGCCATTACCAACTAAATGAGCATTCTCGCCAATCGGTATTGCGTGCATCTGTTCCAGGGTTGTCAGCATGTTCAATGTGCTGGAATACTTTGGTCGTAAAAAATAGGGAACACCTTTTGCCGGTCCATCTCTTCCTCCAATCCTACTTCCTTTGCTGTGATATTACCGTCTAAGTGAGCATCCTCGTCAATCGGCGTTGCGTG